>JAFVLL020021091.1:0-47338 GCA_021397915.2 Tor tambroides | reverse complement strand
ATGCATGTCACTTCTGCAGGCTGCGTCATACTCTGTGAGATAAAGTGTCACTCTTTTCATAGCTTTTGCCGGCTCTGAGACACTTTCTTGGTGTTCCTCCTGCTCTTTTTCTAGCAAAAACTCACTCATCACTAAATGAAAACTTAAAGTGAAGACCTAATTATTTCAGCGGCCTTTTCACAAGTCCATTGTTTTTTAATTTCTGTGTTACTTTTGCTGTTCACACTTGAAACAATAATTTAGTATTCCTCTTATACCATTGTCCTCTTTTATGCTAAGAAATAAATCTCCTGGCAGTTCTCCCTAAAGTGGTTTCACTGTTGTCAGCATTAAGTCCAAGAATGATTCAGTGGGCTATTTAACACTTTTAATTGTCAAGAAATGACTTATATTCAACAGTTTTGGTTCAACATACTTACCTGTTGATCAAAACTTGCTATAAAAAGTTACACCAGGTGTAATCATTTTTGCAACACAATATTTTATCACTTTGATAAGAAAATCATATTTTGCTGAATAATTTGAATATTCTTCTTTGGTAACTGATCAAGTAGACTTGTTGGAATATTATATCTCTAAAGAACCCTAACATGTCTTCTACGTAAAGAGTAATTGCTGAATTTGTTAAGTTTCAGAGGGGGTGTACCCATTTATGCTGTGCACTGTATATACACTACTGTTCAAAAGTGTTAGATTAGTAAGACTTGTAATGTTTTTTAAAGAAGTCTCTTATGCTCATCAAGGCTGCATTTATTTGATCAAAAATACAGAAAAAAACAGTAATCTTGCAAAATGTTATTGCAATATAAAATAATGGTTTCTATTTGAATATACTGTAAAGTATAATTTATTTCTGTGATGCAAAGCTGAATTTCCATCAGCCATTACTCCAGTCTAAAGTGTCACATAATTCTTCAGAAATCATTCTAATTTGCTATACTAGACCTATCTATCTTTAATGCTAAATTATTTCTATAAAAAGATTATTAGTATATAGATATATAAATGTATATGTATAGATACATATAACATTTTGTAATATGTATTTTTTAAATATTTTTAATATGGTGATCCAGAGTGGCAATCTGAAATCAGAGCTATTTTAGTTTTAATTATATACTATCTTATGTATTATTATTTAGAATGATATTTTTTATTTTAGTCTGAGATTTAGAATTTTTTTATTTTTGTTTTATTTTTTAAATATTTGCTTGAATTTATTTGTATTTCAGTTAATAATTTTAGTACTTCAACTTAAATTGATTTATTTAGCTGCCAACTTTTCTAATTGACGTTTATTTTTTTTTAAGTTGAACTTTTTCATCTAATATTTATATTTTATTTTGGCTTTAATTTAATTAGATTTTAGCTTTTGTTAATTTAATAAAATAACATTGATCTATATATTATATTATATTATATTGTATTGTATCGTACTATTAAACTACAGATTATTCTAAATGATGGAATGAGACCAAAAGTTCTCAAGGCCAGTTTGTGGCATATCGTTTCTCATTTCCCCTCACTCACCTGTGATTTCTCAATGGAAGCATTGTGTTTGTCACACATGGGGCTGATCTCCATACCCTTATCTCTCTCACGGTCCCCCTGAGTAAAAAACTCCACCATGATGCGATCCGTCCACTGACGGTACAGCTCCAGGGGCTTTGTTGGGTTGCTCAGGTCAGCACAATGCACCATGTTCTGAAGAACCTAAGCATTTGATTAACCACACATTTTTTAATTACAAACCTTTTCCTTATAAAGCAAAAATGAATTTCTAACCATATAAAATGGCTTTGCTCCACAGAAGCTCAAAGTATACCTGAATGCGATCAGAGTAGTTGTCTAACAGCAGCACGCCCAGACTTGTCACCTTCTTGGTCTCTACCATGGTCTTGAGATCTGCTAACAGGTTCATATGCTTTGACATATCAGTGGCTAGGACCTGTAAAAAGTCAAATACACGGTAAATAAATAAAACCACGTGCTGGTTGTGGTTCTCAGACTTGGACCTCTTCATCATTGCCTCACAGATTCGTCATTGCCTCCATTTCCTCACCATGTCAATGACCATTTTGCGCAGCGACTGCCTCTGTTTCTTGGTCAGGTTCTGGAAAATGTCACAGTTTTCTTCCTGCAGCAGTTTGAAGCCAACAGCCAGGTGGTGGTTCTCCAGAACAGAGGAATCGTTGTACATGAGAGCCAACTCTGAGTCTGAAGAAAAGTATTACGTTCTTAGTCAAGAGCACAGTGTGCAACCACAATGACAAGCTGCTGCTGCTCTGCTGTGGCCACTCACTTGTGTTGATGAGGAACTGGTTGGACACGCCAGGGTGGTCCACGTCATGTATTGCACTAGCAAACATTGCGGCCAAGATCTCAAGGTCGGTGAATACAGCCTAGCAAAACAGAATTGCAAATATGAAACATCTTGCTTCAGAGACTAATGAGATGATGAAAGATGATGAAAAGAGAGTTGAGTGAGACAAACCTCCAGGGCAGGGGTGGACAGCAGGACATTGGTGGACTGGACCACGTCAGCTGCGTGGATGCTATTATGGTACGCTACATCTGAGTGGTAGTTCTCCTCCAATGCCATCATGTAGGTAATGAATGTGTCTATGGGAATCTTAAAGGATTTCAACAGGTCTCTTTCCTGTGGATTACAGGTTCATTGCATTATTGTAATGGTTTGACTGAAACGACATGAGAAGAGTTTTTATTCCACATTTTATACCTGGAAGATTGTGTACATCGCTACCGTTAGCGGTCGGTTTCCAGAATACTCAGATATCTTGAAAATATCCACACCCCATTTGTCAAAGTCCTCTAACTCCTGCAAAAGGGAGTTGGATGCAGTTAAAACAGCATTGGGCTTCATTAGAATTACTGCAGATAAAGTCCATGTTCACCATAGTGATTTTAGTTTGCTGATAGGGTGTTTTACTGGCCGTCAGAGCTCACCTTGGCCAGCAGATCTTCCTGGTCAGTGCTGATGCCAAAGCGTGGGATGCTGGAAGCTGCGACACTGGAGCTGTGTGTGGGTTTCTTCACTCCACTGATCTGAGACATGGGCCGCTTTTTCTTCTCCTTCTCCTTGGTTGGGGGGGACATAATCTCCATATCATGTTGCTTCTCTGCAACACAGGTTCATTTTTAAAACTACATGCAATGACAGACAGCTCATTAAATGCACACTGAAAACCTGGCGGAAAAAATGCAGTTTAAGCTTGGAAATAAATGGAAGGTTTTAGGATTCAAAACAAAGAAAAGTTATTTTGTAAATCACTAATCAAAACTGAAGCAAGTTTGTAATAGTGTAATCATGTTAAGTCAAAATTTTCTGCTTTATTGAAGCACAAAATGGTCTTCAGTCTTACACTCACAACTAAAAGTAAAACTATTAAAAATGTTTTTGGTAATTGAAATAAAGCTGAAATTTTATATAATATAAATATTAGACAGAAAATTTAAACTTAAAAAAAATTGAAATGCTGTCTTAGCAACTAACTGAAATAAACTTAACTACTAAATTACAGAACCTAAACCTGAAATAAAAATAAATTAAAGCTAAACAGTTAATAATAAATAAATAAAAAAGAACATATATATTATATTAAATAGAAAAATAAAAAATACACATGACAAAAGCACATAAAAATTATTCTAAATTTAAAATTATTGTAAAAAACTGAAAATATAAAAATGATAATTCTAAATATTTAGTACAAAATAGTTGGTTTTACCTAAGAAGGTGCTGGAGATGTACTCTGAGACCTGGTTTCCTGACTTGCTAGTCTCTGACAGCTGGGTTAGTTCTCGATTCAGCATCCTTTTGAACTGCAGAACAGGACATAAGAAAAAAACACATACGCTTTGAGAATCAGCATCTCTAATCATTTTCATAAAGCCATACAATTTATTTGAGCCTTTCCATACAATGCCTAAATTGTTCGAGATTCTACAACTATGTGCTGCATGTTTAACTGAGAAAAGTCAAGGTGTAAAACATCACATGACATATTCATATCTGAATATAACTGCATTAAGAGTGGTAGCAGGCCTTCATTCAGCTGCTACAGTCACCCAAAATGAGGGGCTGGACCAAGCAGGAGGAGTGCCTTTCATCTGTGTAGTGCTATTATGTAATCATACACGAGGTTTCAGAATGAAACACTTCCAACTGAGGCAGCAAAATGTACAGTAGTACTGTAGAAGCCACACACACACACACTGACATCAGAAACACCCCAACACACCCAAACTGACATCCTCACAGCAACACGCTGCACCATCTGTGATTTATAGAGTGTCAACGAGAGCATCCCCCTCAACTTCAGATAAAAACAATGCAAGAGCTTCTCCCAAGAGCAGAATCACAACACGAGCCTTACCTGAACATACATCCATGACACAGAGAGCAAGTAACTGACGTCTGGCATTTCAGCACCAAATGAAGCTTTAACAAAACAGAAGCTCCGTCCACCCGGCACACATGCTACAGACACGTTCCAGATCGCCCGAGCTGGACGCTTCAACAGCAGTCTAGCGGTCCAAACCGAATGTGGCGGCACTGCAGAGCTCAGCCCAGCACCGGGAGCTCCAGCTGCCATGGGCTGCACCTGTGGCAGGCTGAGAGCGTGTGCCGCTGGCTGGAGCGAGTCTGCATCGCTGCCGCATGCTCTGCTCTCTTACTCTGCCTGATTCATGTGTAAACAGAGAGATCAGGCTCCTCCCAGCAGCCCCCTCTCTCTCCCTCCCGGCAGGTAGCTCCCCGCTCGCTGCCGCATGCTGGCCAATCAGATGAGTTTTGCCACAGAGGCTGGGTCAGGGGAAGGCGTGCGATTGGCTCGCGGCTCCAGGGCACATGCAGGGGCTGGATGGGGTGGATACAGGGGGCTGGGGCTGCACCATGTGCACTTGGTTTGAAGATGAAAGCTTCAGGAGCCGCTTCATGCTTTGCGCGCATGTGTGTGGATGTGGTTTCCATTGTAATGAGCGAGGGAAATGTATAGATGCTCACTCTGACACAGAGCAGGGAAAACAAGCAATATATTCTTGCATGCTTTATCTCACACTAATGGGTCATATATGTGACCCTGGATCACAAAACCAATCAGAAGGGTCCATTTTTTGAAACTGAGATTTATACATCATCTGAAAACTGAATAAATAAGCTTTGTTAGGATAGAACAATATTTGGCAGAGATACAACTATTTGAAAATCTGGAATCTGAGTGTGCAAAAAAAATCAAAATACTAAGAAAATCACCTTTAAAGTTGTCCAAATGAAGTTCTTAGCAATGCATATTACTAATCAAAAATGAACTTTTGATATATTTACGGTAGGAAATTTACAAAATATATTCATGGAACACGATCTTTACTTAATATCCTAATGATTTTTGGCATAAAAGAAAAATAGATCATTTTGACCCATATTTTTGGCTATTGCTACAAATATACCCGTGCTACTTATTATTTTTAATTCCTTGTTTTTATTGCTGTGATTTTTTTAATTTTTTTTTAATGACTATTTTACTTCCTTTTATGTAAAGCACTCTGAATTACCACTGTGTATGAAATGTGCTATATAAATAAACTTGCCTTGCCTTGCCTTGCCTTGACTGGTTTTGTGGTCCAGGGTCACATATGACCAAATCAAATTAATCATTAGAATGATTTCAGATCATGATCATGTGACACTGAAGACTGGAGCAATGGCTGCTGAAAATTCAGCTTTGTTGTCACAGGAATTAATTCCATTTTAAAATATATTAAAATAGAAAACAGTTACTTTAAATTGTAACAATATTTCATGATTTTACCTTTATATACTGTATTTTTAATCAAATAAATGCAACCTTCGTTAGCATAAGAGACTTCTTTCAAAAACATTAGGAAATCTAACTGACAGGTAGTAATCTAACTGAAAGGTAGTACATTTCAGTTATCCTAATTATTTATCATAACTCATTAACTCATCAGGACAAAATGTACATAGAATATTTTATTATTTTACAATAATGACAACCTAAAAAAATAATTAAAAATATATATTTGACAATCTTTTTCTTGCCCCTGGTAGGTGGTCATCTTACCCTAGCAGTGGGGCAAAATGTCCCCCTTATGTGATTTTCAATGTCCTTTCAAAATTAAATTAGAAATTGTTTCCATTTATTTTCATTTGATAATATACTGGATGATGCATCATCATCATCAAAGTCATCTCTAAATATGTTGCTACTCAGCTTGTTTCAAGAATTGTCTCATCTTACTTGTATGAAAATTTGACGACAAAAAAAATGAACATCTACAGAATGCATGACTTTTATTTCAACCTAAATATAACGTTTTTGCATTCTCAGTTTTTATATTTTTCGCCTCGACCAGTGCAGGGTGATTCCTGACTGTGCAGCAGAGACGTTAGTGATGCTAGCCAGAGTGAAAACACTCAAACGTGTGTTCATATGTGCGCATGTGTGTGAGAGTATGTATCCACGGTGCACGTGGTTGTTGCGTGGGTGGGCTAATCACACGTCACACAGGCTGTGAAATCCCCAGCAGGAATGAAGGGAGATAGAGGGGGTGGGGGGAAGCAGATTCCTCCATGACTCCACTCTCATTCACATTTTTCAGCACACGATGAAGACGGGGGATGGGAGCGATTCAGAACATGCATGAATCCCATTCCCATCTAAAATAGACATCTGACGCATGTGTAATTCATACGGAGGCATGTTGAGTATTTGGGTGCTGTTATCGGCAAGTGTTGATGTATTGTGTTAGATGGTTATTAGCACTTAGGGCAAGTCCCTGGGTGACATTTGGGATATCTGAAGCCTGTCAGTAATGAATCATCTTTTATTTTGGAAGATCTACCTTGTTAGATGCCATCTCACTGACTGAGTGACGTGTCTTGAGAGTCTCGAGCTGTTCGAGACACCAGTCCAGCTCATCCAGAGTCTCCACTGCCAACTTCTGAAACGGCTCCTCTGCAAAATACAGCAAAGCATTGTTCATCATATGTATTAAAAATAAACTCTGTACTGTTTGTTGTCTAACCTGGTAGGCTTGTCTTGCACATGGATGGTGGGTTGTTTCCAGTGGACCTCCTGTGGAGATTTGTGTCAGTAGGGATCAAGCATGACTTTAAAAGCATTTGAACAGGCATTACAGTGTTTATTGGACCTTACTTGCTTGGGACGCGGTCTTGCTGATGGGTTAAAACAGCAAAGTTGCCCCGCACAGTCCTCAAGCTGGCAAGGACCTATGAGAAGAACAATAATGTTGGTCCGTGCCAAGTACACATCCTTAGTCCTATCTTTCTTTTTGAAGATACTCCAACTCACTTACAGCTTAATATTTTAGTACTGCAAAATTTCCTGTATTGAGAAATCAGTGTTTTTGACTGTATTATTATTGTCCAGCAAAATATCGAAACTCTTAAAAAAAGATTAAGATTAAGATGCTTTCAGAGTGCTCTTTTAAGAATGTCTTCTTACCCTATTATTTTATAGAATTTAAAATATTTTTATTGTTTTATATAATTAAATATATAATATTTAGTAAACAAGTCATATTTTATTATATATTCTAAAATAAAAGTGTATTATATGAAAACACTATTTTATGAACAAATATATATATAACATTTTATAAATGGTTTTAAACTTAAATTTCACACAATTATATCTTACAGTAAATTTAAGCAGCAAGAAACAATCTGAAATTCTTAACATATTAAGCCATTTTGCTTCTCAACTACATTTATCTTATTTTTTCAATGTTTAGATATTACTTGAAAACAGGATAAAACACAGGTTAATAAAATGACTTTTGCAGCAAGTGAGCGCGAATAAATGTTACATAGAGAGGTGACCTAGAAAACGAAAGATATGCGTAAAACGTCTGGCTTGTCTGAAATTCTGCAGCTCTTTTAGAGTTTCAAAAGGACATGAAGGGTATCTGATTTCCAAAGCCATGCAGATTTCTCATCTGTCAGCATCCATATCGACAAATGCGGTATTGGATTCCTAGCCTGTTTTGTAAACCGAGTACAGTGGTGACGCAAATCCCACGTAAAGCAAGCTGCATAAGAGCAGAAGGGCTGTTCCCGCCAATGCCAAAGGCAGCACACTCCACTTACACAAAAAAGACACTTCTAAATATTAAGCTATTAATCTCTCTTTAAAATATAGGGAGAGCAAAGTCAAACTACCTCAACTGTTCCTCAGCAAAGAAACCACATGACGCAAAGTCCATAAACGCCCATTAATGTCAGATCAACTACGCAAGCTTTTGTTTTCAAGGCCCACTCTAATACTAACCTGTGCAAATGGTGTAACTATCATGTCTTCTCCATGTCTGTAAGAGAAAAACACATCAACAAATCGCAAATCAAACAAAAAAATTACATATTGGAAAAGACAGCTCTTTAATCTCCCAATAATAAAAGGACGCACATAAAATGACTTAAGGATCAGTGAAAAAGAATGACTAAGAGTTTAACGGTGGGGACTTAAGGATGTGGTCGGCTTCAGGTTACAGCACACCATCATTTAAAAGAGCAAGCGGGCGGTAATACGCTTTTGATTAACATGCAGTTTGGATGGAAATAAAGAAATACAGCTTAGCATAAGGAAGGTACCTCAGATTCTCCAATGGGATATTATTCTACATTAAAAGCTTATGGAAACACGTAATAAGAACACAGATGGGCTCGGATAGGGTGTGTCATGCACGTGTATTTTAGGAGCAGCAGGAACTAGGGAACACACTGGGAATTGCGTCTTTATTCATATACTCCAAAGCCTCTTTGGTGGCGAAGAGTAAACGGGAAGCTTTGAGGTTAGACTGGTCTGTCATGGGGGACAGCCCTTTTAAGAGCAGGTCAATATCTTTCTATATCTTCTCACCGATTTAGCCAGTTGACTTCCCAGTGCTTCAAACTCTCTTCCCTTTGAAAAGACAAGCAAGAGTTGGTGACCTGCGATTAAGCACACTAGTTCATGTCACCCCAACAAACAGCAGTTTTAGGTGGTTATTTATTGGGGAGGTGTAAACCAGCCTTATGATGTTTCGATCTGAGCAACTAGCTTTGACGCAGGCTGGAAAAATAAACTACAGAGAAAAAAAACAAGAATGTGGTGCCCTTTTTTCCGACTTGAAATCCCGGCAAACCAGAGCTGACATGCAAGCGTGCTCAGATGGAAAGAACAGCTGGAAGTGGTATTAATAAGGAGTTTTTAACCAGCACATTGGATTTTCCAAAATGACTGAGCAATATGATTTGATGTAATACACACTATTAAAATAGTGTGTCTTGGGAGAACTGTGTTTCAGACATAATCAACCAGCTGGAGCAAGAAACATCTGTTATGAGGCAAATGCTTACAGTCCTAATTAACACAACTCTTCCAGTCACAAAACACTGTAGATCAAGTACACACTTGTGCAGCTTGTAACACGTGAAGCTTGCATGTTTTCCTGGTGATCATTCAAAAATTTGGGTTTTATGATGTTTTTATGCCTCTTAATGATCACCAAGGCTGCATTTATTTGATCAAAAACAGAAAAAACTTCTATAATGTGAAATATTATTACAATATAAAATAACAGTTTTTGATCTTAATCATTTTTGAAATGTAATTTATTCATGTGATGTCAAAGCTGAATTTACAGTTTCACATGATCCTTCAGAAATCATTCTAATATGCTGATGGTGCTCAAGAAACATTTCTTATCATTATCAATGTTGAAAATGCTGCTTAATATTTTTGTGGAAACGGTAATACAATTTTTTTTTCAGGATACTTTGATGAAGTTCAAAAGAACACCATTTATTCGAAATGTTATCATTTTTATTTTATTATTTTGTAACATTACAAATGTCTTTACTGGCACTTTTTTATCAATGTAATGCATCCTCGTTGAATAAAAGGACATGAAAACATTATTTTAAAAGTCTCGCAACAAAACTTTTGACAGGTAGTGTAAATTACAAATATATATTTTAAAAAATTAAGTTTAAAAACCCCCGAAAAAAGTGAAATTTGTTTAAAGAATTAAAAGAGCCATCATAAATGCATTTAGTATGTAGAGTCCTGACATTTCCTGAGATATATTAGGGGATAAATGAGACGAGTGATACTCACAGCTCACTGGCCGTGGATGAGTTTCGGGACATGGCCTTGGGTGAAAGGTCAAAGTCAGAATCGGAGCGATACAGGAAGGACTCCCGCCGCTGACTGTGAGGGAAATTGGCCTGCAGCACAAGGCCGGAGCCTGGACTGGCCTGGGACTCCAGAGGACTGCGGCCCACCGACAGCCCATTCTCAACATCAAAACTGAGGAAAGAAAAACAGAAAGAAAAGGTTCACACAATTCACCTGGGATACTTTATTGTGGATGATTTGCTGCATTAAGATGATTTTTTACACCCCTATGAAATAAACTGTCTCTATACGCTCAGCACACACCCCGTGTCAATGACCTGACCTGAACTAGTGCAGAAGGTCACTGAGACCTTGATAAAAATGGTTATATACAAATGCGCAGCGAGACGCTCTCTTCCTGCGTCAGTCTAGATGTAAGCACTAGCCTTGCGGGTTAATATGACACAGCTAGGCATACAGTATATCACAGTCTCTGGGATCTCCATGAATCCAAACTCAGGATACATTTCAATGCCTCACTAATACCAACCCAGCAGCTCTGACACTACATCACTCAAGAAAAAGAGACGCATTTATATACAGTGGGGTCCAAAAGTCTGTGACCACTAGTGAACAAAACTATTATTTTTTTATGTAATACAGTTTTTTTTTTCTTTTTACAACCTGACGATCATGTTAACGAACAGGCGTACACTGGTATTAAAATTTTGGATAATACCGATAAGCTAAAAATATATTCATGTTGTAGCGGATAACCAATAAACAGCCAGTATGATAAAACACACAAAAATGTATGTAGTCAAATATAATTAGAAAAGTAAAAAAGAAAAAAATTGTTTCTATATTCACACAGCAACTCAATGTGACATGCACTCTTAAAAAGCACTCTTGAAGAGGTGGTTCAATTTTTGCTTTAATATAACACTATCCCTTCAAATGAACGCTCAGTGATGATCGAAATCTTAAAAATATCTGGCCATTTGCGTTAAAAGTCACATGATCAACATCATACATATACTTTTATTTGAGTATAGGGACCTTGAAATCAAGCAAAATATTTATTATTTTCAGTTATTTTACATCATAACAAAGATTTTTAAAAATACATTTTAATATATTTTATTTTTAAAATTAAAAATCATTCTATTTTTAAATTCCATGGGCCAGATTTACTAACAGCTTGCACCAGCGCAAACCGTCTTTTGGTGTTAAAATAGTACTGTCAGGATTTACTAAAGACACGCAGTGAAGAACTAGCGCTGAAAAGGCGTGGAGACGGTTATTTTTGCGCCTGACCTTATTGAGTATGCATTCGTATGAGTTTCCCTTTCAGACACAAAATTTATGGGAGGAGAGTATTAAAATGAATCACACAACGGGATTTACTAATGTTTGCGCTTGTCAAAAAAAGCATGTCTTAAACTTTTTTGCGCTTGAAATGGCTGCAATTGTTGTTGCTAGGAGGAGTCATGCAATACCAGGTCTATCAAAACTTCTTGCAACCCTTCATTTTTTGGCCTCCGGTTCTTTTCAATGTACTGTGGCTTCTTTAGCTGGGATTTCACAGTCTGCATTTTCACCTGCATCGGCTCTGCTTATTTGCGATTATGCTAATTTGCGCTGCGCTTGGTATATTGCGATGGTCGATATGTAAATGAGATCTGGAGCATCTGTGTTCTTTAATTTGCACATTGTCAGTAAATCACTCGCAGAAATTTCACAAAAGATGATATTTTGAAGAATGTTGGTAGTATTTTTTTAACCCTAAAATGGAAGTCAATGGGAACCAAAACTGTTTGGTTACCAGCATTCTTCAAATATCTTCTTTTGTGTGAGATAAATGAGATGTTACGTCTGTGTTCTTTAATTTGTGTGTTGTCAGTAAATCACCTGCAGAAATTTCCATGCCCATCGTCGCTGTTTTGGAATTGCGCTCTCGTGCTAATTTGCCCTGTTTAGTAAATCTGGCCCCATGTGTTTAATCCAATATTTTCAAAGAGATAAATGAAAATTCTGTCATCATTTACTCACACTCATATCATTCCAAACCTGTATGACTGTTTCTTCTGTGGAACATAAAAGATGATATTTTGAAGAATGTTGGTAGTATTTTTTAACCCTAAAATGGAAGTCAGTGAACCAAAACTGTTTAGTTACCAGCATTCTTCAAATATCTTATTTTGTGTTCCACCGAATAAAAGTTGAGTAAATAATAACAGAATTTTACATTTTAGGTGGAGTATCCCTTTAAATGCAACACTGGCAAAATGTCAAAACAGCTACAGCATTCGACCTCATTCCACACACACAGATCTAGTGAGTCTGTCATGGTGAAAGTGAATGAGAGAAATGCATTTGAGATTTCTTCCTCCTCTAAGCCAGTCTGAGTGCGGTAAATCTGTCCATCTCAGTGACAGATTCAGGTTTTGTGGAGTGGGTAAGACCTCCTGAGACACAGAGGCAGCAAAGCTCTGAATGAGCCACGTTTTTCAAGGTCAATGTGATGCAGGAATGCGAAGCTAAAAATAGCCTCCGCTCATTGACGTGGAAGCATGTGAGAGGCCTAAAAATAACCTCCTCAGGTAAAGTCAATTCCCAATCAAACTGGCACAGAATTGAAACACACCACATATATGGTGATTTCATTAATCAATGGTCCTGCCTCTGATGCACCGTCTGTTTGATAATGATCCACTGCTAATGTATTCATGTACAGTGCATTATTAGGTTAATGTGAAGGAGTGGAACAAAACTGCAAGTCAATGGCCAATTTTTTTTCTATATTTGGGAGATCAGGAAATGCATTGCATAAACGAATAACAATAAAACAATAAAGGAAACAAGACTATTTATAGCCTATGTTTTCCAGTTCAATGTAATACATGTAGCTCATGCTGCTCAAGTTCATTTATAACCAAATGTACCATACATTCAGCTTTCTAAATGTGCATTATGTATTATGTTTTATTAACCTTTTTGTCTGCTGATCTGATTGTCACATTTGAGTATATTAAATAAATGGTGCTTTTTATTTATCAGATAACAATATCACATCATTTAGAAAATGGATTTTATATATATTATAAATATATAATAAAGACAACATATTTTTTTAGAATTATAATTTAATATAATTAATTGTCACAGTCTTGTCTCCTGTGTCTCGTGTTTCCCCTCCTCCCGTGCCCATATTTGGTTAGTTCCTGTTCCGTTCCTCGTTTCCCATCATTGGTTAATTAGTTCCTAGCCCTGTGTGTTTAATTATCTAGTTTAGTCCCCAGTTTAAAAGCCCTGTGTTTCCCTACCTCTGTGTCTGGTCTCTATTGTCATTCCATGTGTTCCTGTGTCTCCTACGATCCCTAAGAGTGTTGGTATCAATAAATTCAACGTTTAAAGAAGTTCCTCGCCTCCTCGTTCTTGGCTCCCTATGTGTGTGTGACATTAATATATATATATATATATATATAGCAATATAATTGTATAGATTCATAATAATTAGTATTATTATTAGTGTCTATTAATTACTACTGTAATGTTTAAATTTGCCAAATTTCAAATATAAAAATATATTTCACTCCCACACGTATATATAGTACTTATTATTTTTAATAATAAACAGATATATTATATTAATAATAAATTACTAAAAATAAATACTATATATATATTTCATATATAGTAACATAATAGCATATATAGTATTTTTAATTTTTTACTTTTTTTAAAATTAAATTATGATTATAATAAATTTATAAATTTGCCAAATTTCATATTAATCCCACACACACACACACACACACACGTGTATCTCTCTCTCTCTCTCTCTCTCTCTCTCTCTCTATATAGCACTTATTATTTGTAATGATTTTAAGAATTTATTTTAATAAATGTAATAATAATATTAATTATTAATAACATATTTTTACACAGTTTTTTTTTCTCGAAACTTCTCCCTGGACTACAATTTGAAAACCTCCGATCTAAAACATGCAAACCACCCTGCAAAGTAGATGTGAGTTTAAAAGGTATAGTCCTCGTCCAGCTAAAAACAAGTACAATCTCCATCTCTATAGCATGTCCTCATTCACATCTTTCACAGATGTTGCATGAGGACAAGACGGATGTCTCTAACACTGTCTTACATAATCAACCCAGTGCACCCTATTCATGTGAGCGCATACAGGAGCGAGAGACATATAGACAGAGACAGAGCGCGAGAGAGAGAGAGAGAGAGAGAGAAGCATTCTTCTGAATGGACAAAAACACACATACACAACAGCGCATCTCTTTAAGTCACACTACTGTACGCTCTGGCGTGAAGGGACACCGTATCCATCTCTAAAAATACCTGTGCTTGGGGCAGAGGCTGTCGCTTCCACTTGGTTTCTGCTTCCTTCCCTCATCTTTAATGCTGTGTCTCCTATGGGTCCCTGTGCACACTCAGAGCGAGGTGCTTCTGCAGAGCTGCTGCTATAAATAGCCCGTCTCTGTGCGAGGGATCCGAGCAGAAGCGCTATATTTAGAGCTGCAGGTAGCCTCAGATTCTTCCCCCCATTCATGAATATTTATGGAGATTTCCATTTTTAGCCCACACATCTACCCACACATTTCCATGTTGCCATTTTAAGACATCCTCCGTCAAAAGGGAATGTGGGAATTTCATCACTTAGTGGAGCTGTGTTTTTAATGCTGTTTTTGTACTGCATGTGGAAACTACGTCAGCATACAGGAATATCACTCAATTTATTTATAAGTAGATATCACCAAAATTCAAATGTTTGATTTCTCTTACTATTATTATTATTGATTTAATATTGTATGGGTGCATTGAACATTAAATGATGCACAACGCACTGGAAATTGAAATAATAAATTTGTATTTCTCTCATATTGAGTGTGGAAAAACTCATTCTTGTTGGAAATGAAGGGAAATACTGATCCTCATTTTAGTAATCTAAATTTAGGTGCAAAAGTTATGATTAGTATCATAATTTTCTCTGTATCAAAAAATTGAAATTCAAGTAATTCTTTGTGCAAAACAGTCATGTTTACTTGCCATTCGCATTGTTTCTAGTTCTATTGGCCTCAATATGTGCATCTGATGTGAAAAATACAGATACTTCTCTGCACAATCTTGTAAGAAATGCTTATTATGTAAACCTGAAAATATAGGGTTACATTTTTATTTTCAACTATTCATTTAACAGTCTTTAGACTGTTATGACAACTGCCTGCATCACTGAATAGTGGTCAGTCCCACCAATGAGTTGAACTGGTCGGTTTGAGCAGTCTTTGTGCTTGTAGTGCTGTGGAAAAAAAATGGGCTCTTTTTCTGGGAATAGGATGCCTCCTGTGGCTCATGATAGAATAAGCATGTGTGAAGCTGGCCCTTTTCAGTCAAAGCATGATGATAGTATATAGCACATTTACAGAGAACGAGTGTATGTTGAGCCAGCTCAACTTGATGATGATAGAATAAAATAAAATAAATAACATGGTGACTATAGCCTACTTAACTTGATGATGATAAAAATAAATAAATAAATAAATAAATAAATAAATAATATGGTGATTGTAGCCAACTCAAGTTGATAAAATAAACAAATAAATAAATAAATACAAAATAAATAAACAACATGGTGACTAGTCAACTCAACTTGATGATGATAAAATAAATAAATACAAAATAAATAAATAAATAAATAAATAACATAGTGACTTAACCAACTCAAATTGATGATGAATAAATAAATAAATAAATAACATGGTGACTATAGCTAACTCAACTAAATAATAAAACAAAAAATAAAATGATGACTAAACCAAATCAACTTGATAATGAATTAATAAAAAAAAAACAAAAAAACAAAAACAAAAACAAATAAATAACATGGTGCCTATAGCCAACTCATCTTGATGATGATGATAAAATAAATAAATAAATAAATAAATAAATAAATAAAATGGTGACTAAAGTAACTCAACTCGATGAATGAATGAATGAATGAATGAATAAATAAATAAATAAATAACAAGGTGGCTATAGCCAACTAAACTTGATGATAAAAATAAATAAATAAATAACATGGTGACTAAGCCAACTCAACTTGATGATGATAAAAATAAATAATTAATTAAAAAATGAAACGGTGACTACATTTTTTAAACTTAAAGTTTTTGATTGCTTCTATTGTCCTCATTTGTAAGCCGCCTTGGATAAAAGCATCTGCTAAATGACAATGTAAATGTAACTTGATGATAAATAAATAAATAAATAAATAACATGGTGACTATAGCCAACTCAGCTTGATGATGATAAAATAAATAAATAAATAATATGGTGACTAAACCAACTCAACTTGATAAAACAAACAAACAAACCAATATAGCGACTACTGCCAACTCAACTTGATGATGATTATAATAATAATTATAGGAATAAAAATCAAATAAATAAACAAACAAACAAATAAATACGTAAGTAAATAAATAAATAAATGTCAAAACAAGAGTTGGTTATAAGTACACTGTGCCTTAAGGAGTATATACTTGTACTATGTTCTTTTGCAATGGAATAATAAAAATAATAATTATTATTGAGTTGGTTATAGTCACCCTATGCTGTATAACTAAACAAACAAACAAACAAACAATAAATAAATAATGTAAAAAGATATGAAAAATGTTATTCAAGTAGCATCAGTGACCAGTGTGTCAACAACTGTACTGAAGTGTCAAACAACTATAAAATGCATTACTGCTGAATTTAAAATTGAAGAAATTGGGGTGATTTTTGTGTTTCAGGATGTTGGATTTAACATCTGGTGCATTCCAGAGCTTTACACAAACAAAACACTGAGAATTAAACTGCATGCGCACAGTTTGTGCATTAGCTCTACTAATCATTCAGCTTCATAAGCTTAGAAAAACATTTTTCTTTTGACTTTTAAACAAATGTGATTAAATGTGAGAACTTTTCTTCTTTTCCACTCATGTATGTTTTCAGCTTAAGTCAGAAACAGTATCCACACTGTAACTCAAGTGTCATTTTACACCCTTAACTTCATCTCAGCTTATCACTGCCTTCAGGAGCAGGATGAAATTGAAGTGGAGACCAACTCACTACGAAGACTTTGAGCAGAAACCTTCAGACATTTGAAGAATACCTCCAGTGTGAGGAGTAAAAGAGCTGATAATAAATCCTCTGCAGCCGTATGATATGCTGCCTGTTGACTGTCAGTATCTAAACACTTGACACCCAGCATGCGTCACACGACTTGAGACGTTACCGATCTGATGAGGCTGCTAATTACAGGGTCATCCAGCAGGTCACATAATCATGTGGGCAGAGGATGTGTCCTCGATTGTTTAATCACCGTTTCTGTGCATGCTGCCTTTTCCTAATTGTACACATAAAATGTGGAGCACATCCATACCGGTAAGAGCTGCAGAGATTGTATAAAGATTTCTGAGGCACAATAGGGTGCACAGAGAAAGAGAGAAAGAGAGAGAGAAGAAAAGGAAGGGGGCAGTGCTGTGATCTCAGCTTTCCACTGAACATTTATGGTCAAGATTAAAAATAAGCTCGGTTTGTCTCTGATTTAGACTGACATTTTAAAGAATGAGTGGGGGTTAGCCAGAATTAAGTCATAGACGTTTGAAGGCGCATTACACTGATATTTCCAGCAACCTGGTGGTGACTTTAATGTACTTTAATATTACAGAGAAGAGTGCTTCCCATCATCTATTTTTGCAATTGCATTTACAGGAATGAATGGAAATTTCACTTTGAACTTTTGAAAACTACCCTTATTACAGTTAATGTAAACAAACTTTATGCAGGCACATTCAGCCCTGTTCATTACTTGTTACTATAATAAAATTAGCTGTTTGCACTGTAAAAATATGTAATAAGTATATTTTTGTGATTAAAAACTCACTATTTACTTTAAATTTGTGTATCAGGTCGATTTAGAATAAAATATGAATACACTACCATTCAAACGTTTGGGGTCAGTAAGTTTTAAACTTTGAAAGAAGAATTTTATGCTCACCAAGGCTGCATTTATTTGCTCAAAAATACCATAAAATCAGTATTATTAAAACAACTGTTTACTATTTTACTGTATTTAAAATGTCATTTATTTCTGTGATGGCAAAGATGAATTTTCAGCAGTCATTACTTCAGTCTTCAGTGTCACAGGATCCTTAAGAAATCATTCTAATATGCTGATTTGCTGCTCAAGAAACATTTCTTATTATCATCAATGCTGAAAACAGTCCTGCTTAACATTGATACATCTTACATTACCATGATACATCTTTTTAAGGATTCTTTCATGAATAGAAAGTTCTAAAGAATAGCAGTTAGTTTCAGTGGAAATATTTTATAACAAGATTCCTTGCTGAATAAAAGCATTTATTCTACTTTTTTGAACGGTAGTGTATTTACGACTAATATTACAAACGAAAACTAGTTACTTATGCTCCCACACGAAGCACACGTTTGTGTTTACCACTTTGCATTAAAAAAAAACTACATCTGTAAATCAACACTATTAAAATAAAACTCAACCAAAATGTGGCTTAACTAGTTTTACAAATAAGCTTTTATTTAAAACAAACAAATAAAAATATTTTATTTTATTTTTCTTTAAGCAAAAAAATCATTTCAAAAATTACAAAAACGAAATAATATATAATCAGAAATTGGATTTTTATATGAGATCTTTAAATATCCTTAAAAATAAAAAAAACAGAGAGGAAAATCTACATGTCAGCTCATGCATCGTGGCAGACCATCACTACAAACAGAGTTAACGAAGTGCATCAGATTTTCCATGCAGGGACTGTGACTGAGCACTTCTGTGAACACAGCAGAGGGTCCCTCAGAGAACACGACGGAGCTCAGTCTGTTATCCCACCATCATTTGTGACCATAAGAAAACAACAGACCAGCAAAACATACATTATGAAAGTAATCTAAACAGATGGGAAAGCTAACCAAAATTAGTCATGCTATGGAGAAAAGGGATCTGATATAGCTTGGGAGACGCACTAAAGTCACTCGACTGCAGCAGGATTCAGAGATATCTACGACTGCATACATACAAACACTAAGAGGTTTATGACCCCATGCGTTTTAGACAACACTAGCATCGTTTTATAATAGGTCAACTGAACTGAAAATAGCTGTAGCACTTGGGGGTAAAAGTAATCCCATGTGACAGATTTCACTTTGAAAAAAAAAAAACAAGAAGAATGAGCTGCAGATGTTCAGACGATTGCAATCTAACACCGCCAAGACATCGGCCAAGAGGGAGACAAATGGATATTCTCAAGGAATTCTTTAGAGCAAGCCACTCTAATAAAGATTAAGAAAACACTAACACCGTTCAACATATTCATTACAGAACAATATTCTGTCAGGTCACACAATTTAGCAACACAAGGCCAAGTGCTTAGATAATAACCTCAAGGTGCTCCAAAAAGACCGTTTTGTGTTTACTAGTGTTGCCTTAACCTCGCCTCTAACATTTAACAGCAGAAGACGTGGCACTCCTAGCCTCTAGTGACTATAATCCGCTAAGTCCCATAAATCATTTTACTGGACATGATGCTCTATAGAAAATATGTTGAACAGTTGACAAATGGTTTACAGATCCTGACAATCTACACAAGAAGGAATTACAAGAAGAGACAGATGTCTGTACACGCTTATTCTCATGTTTTAGTTGAACTTTGATCTTTTAATGATTCTAATGATCAGTTTTGCAAACAGTAATGTAATGAAAAGACAAAACTGATGTCCAATGTGTTTCATAAGGCTTGAAATGCTTAGTCCTGTGTTCATTCAAAATCTCGTAAGTTTAAAAGCCTGTTATTTGCCTCAAAGTAACATAAGTAAAATAAGAAAGTAACAATTGTCAGACATAAAGATGCATTTTTGAGAAATAAAGTCACAATTTTGAAAATTTTCACTCAGTTGTGAAATTTAAAGTCACATTGTGAGATATAAATTATAATTGTTATATATAAAAGAATATAAATTGTAAGATTTAAACACTCACTGAGGAATATGAAGTCACAATTGTGAAATATAAAGTCAAAATTATAAGAATTAATGTCCCAGTTATGATTTTTGAAATTTGAAGTCACACTGTGAGAAAGTATAACTGGTATATATAAAACTTGCAATTGTGAGATATAAAGTTGAATTCGTAAGAAAGAGTCACACTTATGAAAAACAGTTACTTTGTTGTGAAACTGTGAGATATAAAGTATAATTTATAAAAACTGCAAATGCGAGATTTAAAGACACTGCGCAATATAAAGTCACAACTGTGATACATAAAGCCAAAGTATCTTGTAATTTAATGGCTGCAGACTGACCAAGGTTGTGTTCTTAAAACCTGAATCAATATGTCAACACTAGCCTTTGCAAGCAACAATATATAGCACCTCAGTAATATTCTCCCTTAAGTTTCCATTAAAATAATCAGTTGTAATAAAAGTTTTATTTTTCATCCAAGTCTGTAATTCCCAAATGTCCTGTACTTTATCTGATAAAGCAAGATACAGCCTAAGAAAATAATGGTGGAAAGAAATGGAAACACATGTTTTTTTATCTGTAATCCTGCTGTCAACACTGACACTGATGGATATTCGAGTGGGAAACATATGTGTGTGTGTCCAAAAGGTGTGTACTGTCTCTGGCTTGGTCTACGCAGCCTTGCTGATATTGTGGGAGGACAGAGGTATCATGGTTCTCTTTAAATCAAAAACCCCTCTGACTAAAGCAGACTTCTTCTGTATTTCATAATCCCATACTTCCCTATAAAATTACTACTCTACTAAGACATGGCACATTGTGTTTCATTAGAAATTCAATTGAAAGATTTTTCTGTGAATGGGTATGAAAAAAATTACGATATGTTGACCTTCTTCTAAGAAAATGCTCCTGACAAACATTCACAGCAAAATTTATTTCTTCACTTTGGGCTTTATCTGAAAATATTTTTTAAGTGAATAACAACACATGCAATGACCACTCGCTGTCACTGTTTTCATGTTAAAGTGTGCCATTTTTTTCAATGTTAAAATCTTTTCCTGGGTCAATATGAAAAAGCAATTGTAAAGTAAGCCGTTTCCATGAAAAGTGTCAACACTTTTGTGCTACCAAAACATTGCACTGTTTGTTTGGGCATCTCTTCACAGTAACACTATAGCTCAACCAATGGTGTGAGTTCAGGAAGGTTTTGTTTGGCCAACGGCAAACAGGGCAGCGTTCAGGAAACCTTTGTGAAAACAGTCATTATGTTTCTGAATGGTAGCTCTAATGCTGCAGTAAACAACAGAAATTTGCAGTCCTGGTACTAATATAGATAAAGGAAAAAAAAGAGGTTACACTTTATTTTTAAGTGTCCTTGTTACAGTTTAATTATACATTTAAGTACTGTAATATTAATTAACTACATTTACTTACTATACGGTTAGGGTTAGAATTAGGGTTTGGTCTAGGGTTACTTGCATGTAATTATATTGTTATTATAATAGTAAGTACATGTAACATGTGTAACAAGGACACCTTAAGATAAAGTGCTACCCAAAAAGAATTTCTTAGCTTATTATTTCAAGGGGGCAACTATTTTTTAATTGTTGCATATTTAATTATGTATTTCTTAATGCTATTGGTTAATAATAAATACATTAAAGTTTATCATCACATCCTCATGATTTCAGGTGAATCAGAGGTGTTAAATGTTGGATGTTCTCAGTGAAACAGTAAGCAGGGCTGTTTGGCATTTGGTGGAACTGTTACAGATGAAAACTGATTTCCAGACTGTGATACAATAAATGCAAAAGCAGAAAGTACTCATGATCACTGATTGCACACACAGAGTAATGCAAAACCCTGGCGGAATAACTGCTCATTTATCATAGTGCTTTACTGCCATTAGACGGCAGAGAACTACTAGATCTTGTCAGAGGCCGTCTGAAAAGAGTTTCCATAGGTCAGAGCATATCAACAGGTTATTCCATGGACATAGTGGAAGATTTATACAGCCAAACCACATAACAATCTGTCTCTGTCTGTATACCAGGTGTAAAGGAAAAAAAGTCCAGTTATCAATACAACAGCGTTAGACTGAAGTGTTTTTAAATATATAGTGAGGTCTGAAAATCTAAAAATGAAAAATCTGGGATTCAGAATCGAATTTAAACCTGGAAATACACAATTTATTTTTTTTAATCAATTAAAAAAAAAGAAAAACGTTATGAAATATTTAAATATAGTATAGGTATTTATTATAACAAAATAAGGCTTTTATTCTCTTCAAATTGTATTTATTTTAATCAAATATGCCACTTGTGTCATTAATCATGTAACTTTGGACAGACAGTCAGCTGTTCTACTTTCACTGAAGCCCAAGATGCTCTGGATCTATGAAAATCATGATTATCGCTGACACAAACTTCTGGAGTTCATGCAGCTCAACTGCCATTAACGCAAAAGAGAGACATTTTAAAGTGAAATTTCTAAATTCACCTTTTACTCAAATTGTTATGTCGATGAAATAACATGCAAGGAAAAAAGTTACATTTATATAATCATTTTCACAAATTGTCTCAGACTTTTGGACCCCACTATATTTGTCAGTAATGCTGCCTAGCAGAATAAATCATCAAAGCTTATTACCGCCTGCGTTTCTGCACAATGTCGATGGGTCTGTTGACGGCACATGGAGATCCATACAAATTCCAGTTCCGTGGCTTCAATGCCCGATCAGCTGATAAAGAGAATCCACAGTTTGCCGGCACGCTCATCTTGCCGGTAAACTCATCTGGTGATGTCTCTCATGTAATTCCTTCAAACAAATCAAGCTTTTTTCACTCTTTTTAGGTAAACATTGTTCGTGGATCAAAATGACTCCTCATTGCCTCTGGTTAATTATTACATGAAGGAAAACGAAAAAAGCAAAGCATGATATCCACTGTTCTCTTCTAATAGTCCATCAGCTCTCACCTCCTCTGTGACACTTCTGCGAGTGAACAGAGATTGAGTGAACAGAGCTTGAGTGATGGGCCTCGTCCAAACCCATGCTTCACTCTGCAAGCATGTGTGCAACTTTAAGAGATGCTCCAGCAACATATACACATGGATCTTTTGCTCGGTCAACTCCAGTCTAACTTCTCATCTAAGATGATCCTGTGAGTGAAGGTACCTCAGGCTTCTGTCTTACTCTGCTTCTGTGTGGTAGCTTGACTTATAGGAGAGTCTGTGCCATATTTTAGCTAGACACTTTGCCCCACCGCTGCCAGACGGCTGGAGCTCGCCTTACTGTGAGGTCACGCTCAAGAAAGAGGGTGGGACCAAAGAAAGCATAGTTCCTGCCTCCTTGAGACGTTAACCCTTTCCTGCTCTGTCTGCAGCTGATTAAAGCAAAGTAAAATAAAAAGGTAACACTTTAGTATAGGGACCAATTCTCACTATTAACTAGATGCTTATTAGCATGCCTATTGGCTGTTTATTAGTACTTAAAAAGCTCATATTCTAAATGACCATGTTCTACATCCCTAATCCTACCCGATACCTAAACTTAACAACTACCTTGCTTACTACTAATAAGAAGCAAATTAGGAGTTTATTGAGGCAAAAGTCATAGTTAATGTTTTTTAATAGCGAGAACTGATCCTTAAAATAAAGTGTGACTAATAAAAATATAATACAAAAATTAACATAAAAACAGACAAAATAGATAGAAATTCTAATTAAATTTTAAATTAAAGGTGCCATAGAATGAAAAACTGTATTTACCTTGGCATGGTTGAATAATAACAGTTCTGTACATGGAAATGACATACCGTGAGCCTCAAACACCAATGTTTCCTCCTTCTTATGTAAATCTCGTGCATGAAAAAGACCGCTGAAAAACAGGCGAATCGGAATATAACACTGACTGTGACGTAAGAGTCGGGATCACTAATGGTTATGCCCCCAATATTTGCATATACCCGCCCATGTTCTAGGCCAGCCGAATCATCAGAAGTTCTGCAGGTATTGTGAAGAAACAAAAGAGGACAATAGCGAAAATGGCAGATCATGGAAATAAATGTTATGTTCCAGGCTGTGCAGTGATGGGTTGGTGTCTGTATTCAGAAAGGCACGGAAAACAAATAACGCGTTCTAATAAAATAACGTGAGCCGCTAAAGGGACATGGTTAGCTGCTTGCTAGCGATAGCCTGTTACATTACAGTACATAAAATTTCACTTACCACATAAACAGAGTAAGGAGAGATGACTGAGGATGATGGCGAATGATTTACAGATCCTGAGCACCACTGACAAGCATCTGATAGACCATGAGCGATTGCAAATCTCGAAAGTGAAAGTAAAACACGATCTTGCATTCAAAGCGGCTCCCTGATGCCCGCATTTTATATACAGTATGATTACCCAACGATAACTGCGAGAGAAAGTATTGAAATTAGGGCTGCAACTAACGATTATTTTGATAATCGATTAGTTGGCTGATTATTTTTTTTGATTAATCGGATAAAAAAAGACCAATTTTCTTTTTTTATTTTATTAACAAGACACTTCCACATTCTGCGCAATGTAATTCAAACAAGCGTGCCAACTGAATGCTATGAAAACATATAGTGCTTAACAATTTATTAGTCCACCTGTTATAATAAAGAGATAACAAATATTTTAGGAATCTGTCAAAAAATTGTTTAAATCTAAAAATGTTATTTTCATTTATTGGGCAAATAACAAATTGAAACAACTAAATTGTATTTATTCACATAATAACAAAAAATGGTTTCCTATGCCTTTCATAACAGCTTGCATTCTTGCTGACATTGTTTATGTACTTTTTGATTAATGTAATTGGTTATCTGAAAAAAACAAACTATAAAGCGCTTCGCTATTTTTTTCTGCCTTTCTTTCATAGATAACAGCAATAATTATATTATAGCATTAGAAATAGTCTACTACTGTTACTAAAGAGCTTACACAATTTGGAGGACTAACCAATACAGAAAGCTAAAAAATTATTTTAGCAATCAGCAATACATTTAGTTTAGAGCAGCAGTGGCACAAACCTTACATAATTTGTTAAAAAACTTTGTAAATTTGTTTTAATACATTTGTTAAGCACTGTATATAGTGAATATGGTTTAAATCTCTACATTAAAAATTAAAATAATAATAAAGACAAATAAAGACAAATAAAAACACAAACTCAGGGTTAACCAACAAGTGAGAGTAATGTTCTGCAGGAACACGTTCAGTTTGATCACAGTCATGTCTGTCATTTCTTTATCCTTATATCCCTATTATTTATAAGGCGGTTATGAAGCGTCTGATATTTATATTCAGACAATTACACGCTGTTATCCCTTTACAGTTCCTACTCTCATAAAATACGTGCACTACATGTTGACTTTTAAACCTAAATTTAACGTTCAACAACAGATATTTCAGAATATTTCATGAAAGTTTTTGCGTCTCCCTCTCTACTGTGTTCCGTCTGTCCACTGTGCCGGCGCTCATTCAGTAAAGATTTAAACTTAACACAGACTGTCAGGACGGGCCTTTTTGTAAAAATGGAAATGCTCGTGTGAATTTGTGACACTTGCAGATAAGGATATGACCGTAAACTGAAAGTTTTTGCACTGAGGAGGACGCACACGCATCTGTCAAAGCACCTGACAGCCATTACGCTAATGCATTAGCTTAAAGCTTAAAATAAAGAATTCTCATTTTTTTGTCTCATTCTGTTTCCTCCACTATTTTTAGATGCATTTTGTCCATAGAAATGCGTTATTCAGTGCTGTAATTTGACGGGACGGGCTGAAGTTGGACATGCACTATGGGCAGACCCGACTAATCAATAATGAGAATCGTTGTCGATGATTTTCATTATCGATAATAATCGATTTTATCGATTAGTTGTTGCAGCCCTAATTGAAATATATATTTTCCCTGTGTTTCCTTCCTGCTGTGTGAGCCGCACTGTGAAACAGCCAATCAGAGCAGAGCTCAACATTGAGCCGAACTGTGAAACAGCCAATCAGATCACAGCTCAACATTATTATTCATGAGCCTTCCAAATAAGGTAATAACAGATCATTTCATTCTAGGGACAAATCCTAGGGTTGTAAATGGACATGTAAAACCGTTTCTGGAGAATTTTTGCCCTTACCTAAGCCACATACCTTCTATGTAGATATCAGAGAACAATTTAAAATATTGTATCAATGCATTCTATGGCACCTTTAAATTTAAAAAAGATGAAATACAATTTCATTGCAAAAATACAGTCTCTTATTTGAGTTTTATTCAGCACCTTGCCTATATTAATTCCAGACACAGCAAAAAAGTTCACATCTCAACACTGGTGTTCATGTGAACTCTTAAATATAAAGGTTCCAAAAGGGTGTTTTCACAGTGATGCCACAGAAGAACCATTTTCGCTTCCTCAAAAAACCTTTCAGTAATCAGTTCTTCAAAGAAACTTTTTTTTTCTTAAGGCTGGAATACAGTACAATTTTTGTCTAGAATTTTCCCCCATTTACAGTCCAAACAAGTTGACGCTAGTTGGCGAAAGTCAGAGCCAGCCTGCAGATTTGAGTTTACAGATTTCATAGAAAATCAAACATTGTATGATGGTCACAGACTCCAATTTTTTAGCGTCAGACTATGATTCCATCCAGTTGGAGGATATCAAACATGTTTGATATTTATTTTGAGAAGTTGTTTAGCATAACATTTTAAAATGTAAAGAATGATTCGCACTATAAAGAAACTTTTGTGGAAAGTACATGGATGTTAAAGGTTCTTCATGGAAAAATAAAGAACCTTTATTTTTACGGAGTGTTTATTTACACTAAGTGCAAATAGCCCGCCTTGTTGGCAAAGGCTACTTACACTAACTCCGCCCACCAACGTGTGATTGGGATAGTCAACACTGAAAAAAGACCCTCATTTTATATCAGTTTCAGTGGCGTAGATGGTAAGGCGCGTGCATTTTGACGCAATCGACCCAAGTTCGAACCCGCCTTTTACCAAACTTTTTTTTCTCCCTTTTCAAATCTCATATCACATCGGAAAGGCATTTATTTTCAATAAAAATGAAGGAAATAATCAAAAAGTTGAAAATAAAGTATAGGGTAGGGTTAGGGTAGGTGTAGGAGGGCATTGTCCCAATAAGGTGGCATCCATTTAATAATTTGAATTAAAACTATAATTTACACTCAATACGTTATTATTGCGTACTGTTTTATAATGTACTACAATAATGAGGTGCAGATAATTGCCACTATTTGCAATAAGTAGTAGCCCTATATAAATAGCAGAAACTCTTGCTATTTTAACAGTGTAAATAGAATCTATAGCTTAGTGTAAATAGCATATGGTTAAAAAATACTGCTATTTTCACTTAGTGTAAATAGAATCCATTGCTAAGAAAATATGCTATTTGCTCTAAGTGTAAATAGTATCTATTGCTATTTGCACTTAGTGCAAATAGCCGCTACCTTATTTTTAAGAGTGCATCTGCTCAGCATTAAGACATTAAAAACAATACAGCAATCTAAGTATCATCACACAGCTGTTAATCTGAATATGAGAATGACTTTAAACTCTCTTATGTCCAGACACAAATGTGAATCAAAAACTTTGAGGCAAGGAAATAAGTCAGGTCTATTCCTTCCCCTCAAGAGAGGATTTACAGTGAACCTGAGATAACAATAGAAAACCTGCTGTTGCTGCCAAGAATTGAAAGAGACACGCATATAACTTCCTAAACTGATCTTTAAGTCCTTAATCTTCATATTCACTCTTGATGGATTACAGTTTAGTTTGAGATATCAAGGACCTTCAGACCAGCATATGAGTACTGAATTGTTGCTACGATTGCTACCTCAAACAAAGTGGTTTAGCTGGTTTCTCAGATGAAAAACTTTCTCTGCAGTGAACATGGTACAGAAATCACATTCATGGTCTCTCACTCCTAGAATTTAAATACTCCCAGAATTAAAAAAGGTATTTATATAGGCAATATTTTGCATTATAAATGTATTTATGATTAAATGTATTAGTTATAGTTTCAGAGTCAAAAGGTGGTTCTTTTTCTCTTGAATTATCTAAACATAATTTGTGAACAAATTATATTGTCTGATAAAACAAAGAATCTCCCCAAATCTCTTGCTTCAGCTAAATCTGCCAGAACGTAGCTGTTTCTCTGTGTTATTGGTTTGGAAGCATGAGGGCTGATAAAGATCTTTGGCTAAAGCAAATGACCTTGTTTGGACTGTCTACATGTTTCAGTCATAACAGTTTGTTTGGATGTCATAATCATGATCCAAAAAAATAATGATGGGCAATTCTTTGAAAAATTTCAATATTCATGCAAATTGGAGCATGTATGTTTTAGCACTTAAATACTGAAAATAACACAAGGCCGTAGATCAGCCACAGAACTGGTAATGGGCTATTTTGTTAGAAAGTGCAGCCAGTGGCCAGGTTGTATTGATTTGAGATAAAGTTTTAGCAAAGATGTTTTTCAAGAGGATTTTGACTGTTTGAATCTGCTTTTAATTTTCTTAAAATCTCAAAACTATCCAGTTTAATAAACCTGACAAAGAGATGCATTTAAATTAAATGTTAAAAATTCACATAAAACTGAATGATCAGGTGCTGTATGATGATAATGTCAGTATGACAACATATGTAGGCTAGTTTTGATTTTCCAGGAATTAGTAAAACATTTTCCACAGTGCAATGAATAACCAATTACTGTGACGGATTTAAACTCAGCGTGAAAATGGAATTTTCTTAACAGATTACTGCATGAGGAATGAAAGTCCTGAGGTCAAGATGATGTCTATTATTACTCTTGGCTCTGCAGCATAGTGAAAAATTCTCTGTTGCTCACCTCAGTGCTCATTTTTTATTATTATTCTGGGTTATAATATGAGCGTTCAGACTTTAAGTCAGTGTCCTGGAAATCTAACAGCTCCAGATAGCAAACAGACTTCAGTGTTTATACCTGGCAAATGTCTCTGTGCATACTGGTACAGACTCTCAGCCTTTTTTCAGTCTTTTTCTCCTCATCTATGCATATAAAAAAATCTGTTCAAAATTTTGGGATCAGTAAGATTTTTTTTTTTAAAGAAATTCATTTATTCAGCAAGGATGCATTGAATTGATCAAAAGCATAAAGACTTTTAAATTGTTAAAAACGTTTTCATTAATTAAAATAAATGCTGTTCTTTTGAACTTTCTATTCAAATAGTGCTTAAAAACAAAATGTTTTATGATTTCCACAAAACTGTTGAACATAGATCATAAGTAACTAAATCAGCATATTACAATGATTTCTGAAGGATCATGTGACACTGAAGTCTTAAGTAACGGCTGTTGAAAATTCAACTTTGCCATCACATAAATTAATTTTTTAAATATATTAAAATAGAAAACAATTATCTAAAACGCAATAATACTTCGTAATAATACTGTTTTAGTTTGTCATTTTCTACATTGTCTGCACACCTGAACTGACTCAATAACTGAGCTCATCTGCCAGTTTAACAGCACTATCCGTGGGCAAACAAACGGCTTTTGCCAGAACTGAGACTCAGAGGATGCATGAATCTCCAGCCAGACGTCACAGCATGCACGAAGCATCACTGTGCTGACGTCACAGGCTTGTCACACTGTGATGTTTGGCTGGCTAGCAGTGTGTCTGGCTAGCAGCTGAAACCAATTTCCTGTGATAAATTTGCTAGGAATCAGGGAAAGCATTGGACAAAAGTGAATACTCCACAAAATGCAATAAAATGCGAAGCAGGACTCATAGCTCTGCTCATAATTCTCAGATGAGGATGCCTTTTGCAACAAAAATAGTCTTAGAAGCACATATTTAACTGGTCTTGTGCTAAGAAATTAATAAACTGCAGTGTAGATTTGCTATCAGTACTGCAACTTTAAGTTTTTAAATGATTTTGTAACAGGGAGATGTGTAAATTGACCTTCATTCATTTATAATACGATGCATTTACATTAGACCACTGCATCCCCTGCTGGTGAGACATGTACCACAAGTAATCATCTGGAAGATCACATAAACCAAACCCTGACTACCCAATCATGAGATCAGCCCACCTTCCTCATATCTTAAATGTGTTACAGTACTGCCATGTGGTAGACTGATTGTGCCAAATGGCAATACTTTTTTATTCTGATATTTAACAACAACTACGTTTTCATCCCTACTCAGAAAAAAGTACCTTAAACAAGTTTCCTAGCTGATTTTAGAGAGGTTTTGGACACTTTTCAGCTGGTCTGAACATTTAAGACCAGCAAACCAGCTTAGAATAGTTTAAAATGGGATGAAGCTGGGGTTGGCGCTTGTATAAACTGTGTTGCTGTTAATTCTGCCCACAAGCAAATTATTACTTCGAATAATCTGATATTTTTGCAGTCACCAGCAGATGTCTCCAACCTATAACCTAAGAGCACTGTAACAAATTTCCAAAAACAGCTGGATAAAAAAAACTGCTCTGACAGCTTCTATTAGATTGCTGGTTTCTAATGGAGAAAGGGCAGAGGGGTTGGCAGGGTTCCCATCATCAGTGAGAGAGGCTGACAGATCAATGAGCAGTGGGAGTCATTGGGGAAAGCAGCCATGCTGAAAATATGGAGCAGAACAGTGACGCACAGCCACTCCAGTCACAGCATCAGCGCCTATCGACTATTCTGAGCTCTGAGGTTTTATTTTTGGGTCCGCTGGATACTGACACTGTTGTCCTGTGATTGGTTCACCTCACTTGACTTTCTCTTTCGACATCGCTTTAGAACGACTCAACAAGGTGCTACTCTAATATGTGATGTCAGTTATTTGCTGAGCTAGTGCAATAAAGAAGCTGCAACCACATTAGCTTTAAAAGCTGAGAGTCTGAGATACAATGCAAAACATGCCCAATATTATTCAAGTAAGTTTTAGCTCAGTTTAGCATTATCAGACAGTAGCCATTCACATTCTGTTCTGCTTTTATAATGTTTTTCCCTGTCTAAATGGCATTCTAAAAACTTGAAACTGAAGTTACAAGAAGTTCAACTTTTAAAAAACGTGTCACATTTTTCATGTAAAAATGTTTTTAAACGTAAAAGTGCATTCTGTGTAAATGGTTTTAAAGGGGTTGATTATGCGACACTGTTTTCAACTATAAACGGAAAACGTTTTAAGCACTTTCCATTTACAAAGCAAAGTTTTGGGGGCCTAAAAACCCAAACTTTTGAGAAAGGGTTTCATTGCAGGTTTTCGAAAACGATACCGTTATCATCTCCACATAAACTAGAAAAAAACGCCAATTTTTGAAAAAAGTGATGTTGTGCACTTGCTTATTACATGTTCCGTGTATCCACCTTATTTTTCCCGTAAGAGCGGGCGCGGCAATTTGTAAATTGAATGTATCTGGCTTCCGGTGTCATTTTAAGTTGTACAAAACAGCTGGTTTTGCAGCTTGATATAGCAAACTCGTGTTTCTTTCCATATTATTTTAATTTATTATCTTAATTATAATTAGCGTTTTCAGTCGTTTTCGCGGATCCATGCGAACTGCAATTGTTTTGACAATGTTGTTGTCTGTACACGAAACTTTTCAAAAAGGGAAACCTTTTCTGTTTTTAGTACAATCATTGTCAGGTAAACGTACCCATCTTGTGTACTCACATAGCAGCAAGGCTCAAGTGCAGTCTACCCTAAACCAAAAATATCTTAAAATTAGTCACAGTGGGATACTGCTTTTTTACAACAGCTCAATAATACTGAGTAACTTACATTTTTGTATTAGCAGTTACTTTGTCTGTTTTTGTTTTGCCACTGAAAATAGCTCCAAACAAAACCAACAGAGAGCCATTGGCATTTCTGAGCAACAAACAACGTTCCTAAATAAATCAGTGTTTTGAATATATCGTTTGGAAGAATGATTCAGTGACTCACTCAAACTACTGGCATAAAAACATAACTTGAGGAACTGAAAAAATTAAATGTAACTGGAACTGTTGTATGTTAAGTTAAATAATTTAATGCAACACAAATCACCAGATGGATGTGTCTAGCTCTCAGTTGGTGAGAAACTCTGAATCAATTTACTTCACAAAAACTGACACACCGCACACTGATTGGTCAACACGGTGTAAATGCTACATAAACAGACCAAACCTGTATAAAACATTTACAAATGTCTACCAATCATTAAATACCATTAATAACGGGGGTGTCAGTATAATTTGTGTAGCTTTATTAATTTGTAGTGCTTGTTTTATGTATTTTTAGACAGGACTTGGCTAGTAGACCAATTAGAAACAATGATCTCTTACTCTCCAATCCAAATTGGAAAAAAATAAAAAATAAAAAACTTCACAAAGGCTTCACAAGGCCTCATGAAGCAATGTTCTGAAAGCCCTCATCACTATTTGGTGCTCTACAGGTGATACAAATGTGATAAATGATGAGGTAAATATCCAGTCCTCTATTTTAATGCTGATGCTCTACAACACTGCTTGTTCCTCTTTAAATGGCTATTGTAGTGATTCACATCTAGGAAACAAGTCACAGCTTTGTCTGAGTCACGTGGAGAGTAAGAGTGTTGTCTCTAAATGAAAAGCCTCTCTTGTAAACAGTGTAACACTGTGATATGCTGTGCGGAGTTGTGACAGGTCCTTTAGAGAGCCATAGATTGAAGAGCGGCAGTGTTTCAAAGAGGCTCTACTTTACAAGAGATAAATACCATTCAGACTTACCAATAAAATCACTGCACATAGCAGCTGTGATAACTGGTGTCTTGACTGTAATCTTCAACTAATGATGCATGACATCTCATATCGGTATCAGCCGATAAATGTGAGTTTTTAATGTCATCACTATCAGTCTGATTAGTAAAATAGGCAAATATATTAAAGCCAATAAACTATAGTTGAAAACATATAAAATAAACTGTTTACAGAGCCTGTAGATTTTTTTCTTCATATCGCACAGGCTTTTTTTCTTTCTTTCTTTCTTTACTTATTTATTTTAATATACACTACCCTTCAAAAGTCTGTTGTCAGTAATTTATTTATTTATTTATTTTTTCTGTTTCTGGTTTAATATATTGTAAAATATAATGTATTCCTGTGATGGCAAAGCAGAATTTTCAGCAGCCATTACTACAGTCTTCAGTGTCACATGATCCTTCAGAAATCACTGTAATATGCTGATTTGCTGCTCAAGAAACACTTATTAATATTATCAATATTAAAAAAAGTTGTGCTGCATAATATTTTGTGGAAACAGCTCAGATACATTTTGTTTCAAGATTCTGTGATGAATAGAAAGTACAAAAGAACAGCATTTATTTGAAATAGAATTTTTTTGTAACATTAAACACTTAAATTGATCACAAATGACAGTAAAGAGACTTTTTGTTACTCTGTTACTGTTACTCTTTACTGTCATTTATGATGTGATGTCATTTAATGTGTCCTTGCTAGATAGAATTAATTTCTATCTATACAATATATTTCAAATAAAAATAAAATAAAATAAATCTTACTGACCCCAAACTTTTGAATGGTAGTTCATCTTTCTTTAGCATGTTTGGAGAGCGTTTTTTTATGTAATCAGTCTCACAAAATGTAGAGTGACATCTGTGCATGTGTTTTTGAGTTGTGATCATTTTAAACAGCATACACTCTAGATACTGTAAATATAAAAGAGCGTAACTCACTCATAATTTACGTTAGATAATTCCAGGCATGCTGGATAGTACAGAGGTTACTGTGTGCGTAAGGTCACAGCGTGTCTACCCATTCCCGCTACAGGCGAACATCAACAGACACAGGCTGAACCATCGATTCTCTACCTCTACTGGCCTTAGGCTGTCCAGGCCACAGATATAGCAGCTACACAACACATCACATAACAGCCAGCACTGCTCTCTGCCTGCTTAAACACTGTCATACTATGTATAACCGTGCTTGCAGAGGAAGAGGGAGGTCTAAATAACTCCAGAGCAGCTCTCTCCACTAGAAGGTGCACTCATCATTTCAGAGCTTATGTTAGTGATGTCAGAAATCCAGTGGACTGGTTTGCTTCAAGATTTTGTTACACAAGAAAAACCTGCCAGGACTGAGCAATGGAAAGACAACATATTCACACAGAGTGTAAATCTCATTTGGTAGATATTCCAAATTGTCCAAGTGCTCATTAAGACAGTAAAAATTACAGTTACAACATTGGACAATGACATGGTGCAACACAGACAGTATTTTTTGCTCTGAAAACCTGGCAAAGTTCCACCAAGGTCATTACATAATAAATCAAATTTTAAAAATCAAATTTTAGCATATGACCCACTCAATTTAAGGTGAAGAAATGTTGCCTTTGTTGCTTATACATACCCAATGCATGAGTGCCGTCGCGTTGAATAGTTCATCTGCATTGTCTTCCTGGGGAAACGAAGGTCTTTACTCATTGCGACAGAGGATTATGTTAACTTTTGAATACTATAGTTAAAACTTGGAAAGTGTGTCCAATTTTGGACAGCAAGGATGTGACAAAACTAAAAGCAACACCTCAGAAGATTTCTTGCCTTGATCTCATGTCCACTATGTGCCCAGTGTCTCCATCCACTGAGAAACATTATGTGACAATCTTGATAAACAAAAATTCAACAGAGTGAAAATAAATGTAACACAGATGCCAGTTCAGCTGGGCACTTGATATCAGCTTAAAAAATCCACTATATCACCAGCATAAAGGCCCACCATAGCCTTTACAGTGCAGCAAGTCCTGGATGAAAGTCTTTGGGAAATCGCAACACTCTTAAGTTTGCCTTGCTGAATCCCGCAAAGTCCTTAAAGGTAGAGCATAACTGGAAAAAAAAAGTATCCTCCTAAACATCTGATGATATTTTATTTGTTGCATAAAAGTCTGAAAATCTGTGGGGAAAAGCTACAAAAAGGAGTTGAGAGGCTCATAATCCCATCAGATGCTCCACAGAGTGTGCCGTCCCATCCAGCCTTCTGGTGGCATTCTCTGAATCCAAAGCCCTGAAACTAAACTCTGGCCTGAAACAACCAGCCTTTGATAGAGAGAGAAAGAGAGAGAGACAGAAAGATAGAGGGTGGAGGGAAGTTGGAGAGAGGGACACAGAGAGAGAAACTCTAGGACTGTTGCATGTGTATATAAGGTATTTTTCAGGGGTCGGTTTGTGATAGGTAGTGTGTCCTGAGATGAGGCTCGACATCTGCAGCTTGCTGTTTTACCGTCTTCAAGTGCTCTAAAAGTTATAGTCCTGCACGTCACTGGCCTGTTTCCAAATGCAACACTAACTGGACCCTGCCTGCAGCCAAATCATGACACTGTGTGTTGTTAAATCCAATACATAGAGGGAGGTAAGTACACACAGCAGCTCAACATCCTAAACTCAACTTTTTGTACTTTGTTTAAAAAAATAAAATAAAATAAATTTTTATTTTATTTTATTTTAATTTATTTGTGCGTGTTTAGAACAGGAAAAATGTTTCCGGGATCAATTGTGTAGAATTTAAAACATGGTGTGTAGTCTTTGCCTTAACTGAGATAACAGTAGTTTGGATGGACTGTATTAAAAGAACAAGATGACATTTGAAAATATCTCTCATTTGAAAATAAGTACACAATGACTACAATGTCAAGTGAAGGGAAAGATCAGGAAGCCACTCAGCTCTGCCCTCTAGTGGAAACAAAATATATTTTACCACCTACAAAAGGTGCGGTCACACTTTATATTAGGTGGCCTTAACTACTATGTACTTACATCAAAAAATAAGTACAATGTACTTATTGTGGTCATATTGTATTGCAAAACCCTTTTGCTGCTATTGTGGTGGGATACAGGTAAGGTTAAGGACAGGTTTGGTTAAAGGTGGGTTAAGGTGTAAGGGATGGGTCAACAGTGTAATTATAAATGTAATTACAGATGTAACTACATATAGGTATTTTTAAAAATATAAGTACAATGTAAAAACATGTATGTACACAATAAGTGCATTGTATCAAATGATTAATTTAAATGTAAGTACATAGTAGTTAAGGCCACCTAATATAAAGTGGGACCAAAGGTGCAAAAGAAGCTCCTTCAAACCTACTGAGCAGTTGACTTAACATTTTACTGTCACTTTCCTTTTTTTTTGTCCATAAACATACATAATACATATTTTTAGTAATCCAGGTTAATATGGAAGTAGTCCTGCAGTCTGACCATCCTTATTATGAACTGCAAATACATATTACACTAAAAATATATATTAAAAATCTATACTATGTTATACTACCTTTTTTCTTATGTTTTGTCCATAAACATAAATTATCTATTTTTTTTAGTAATTCAGATGAATGTGGAAATAGACCTGCAGATAAACTATCCTTATTATGAACTGCAAATACATATTACCCTAAAAAATATATAAATTAAAAATCTATACTATGCTCTATTATATTTTATGTCCATAAATATAAATAATATATATTTTTTTAGTAATTCAGGTTAAATAGTCCTGTAGTCTGACCATCCTTATTATGAACTGCAAATACATATTACCCGAAATATAAATTCAAAATCTATATACTATTTCCAATTTATCCAATCTTGCATGCCTTCACATAATAGAATGAGAATCATCAGCATTCTTTAAAAAAAAAAAAAAAAAAAAACTGTTCTGAAATGCCTGCAGTGTGGCATACTTTTTATTCTCTGTAAGAGTTTTAAGAGACATTTTTCTATACATTTTCTGTCAAATTAATACAAAACATAATATAATAATGGCCTGACATGCTGGGATAAGCTCCACCATCCCATAAAGCCATTTGAAGATTTTTTTTAATATTACATTTTAACCTAAAAACACAAAGCTGTTATTTGTCGACTACCTTACTACAAAAGAACCTACAGTCTTTATATGTTTGCAAAAATATATGCAGATGATTTGGCAGCCTGTGATAACAGGAGGAGAGAAGAGACAAAGTTTTAGTTGATCTGTTTATGGGTGAGGCGAGGATGAGGGAGGATGAGGGCCGCTGCAGGCGCTTGAACTCAGGTTGTTGATATTAGCCAAACAGTCTTGAGAGGCAGATCAGCACATGACAGCATAACGCTTAAGAAGAACGTCAAAAGAGCAGCGTGAGCCTTACAAACAAGTTCTGAATCCAAAACAGATCTAGCATCTCTGAAAATCTGTTAAAGCAGAGGTAGCTGTTACAAAGACACACCCTTTAAATTCTGATTGTCAAAAACCTTTAGTAAATAAACAAGGTGGTAGAGAATCAGGGGAAGTTGTATTTCTTCTCTAAAAAACCCACAGTTCAGATTATGTTACTTCACTGAACTCACATGCTTTGTAAGTGCAGCGTAGCACAGAATCAGCTCACTAAATATTGAGGGACTCATGGGTCAAAATATTTGCCACGCTGAGATGCGTTAATCTCTATAGCGGACTTCTTGAATTAAGAACCAGAAAAGCTTCTGAAGACACATTACCACTCTGTGGAAGGACTTCTTGGAGCAAACAGATCTCCTGTTATTGTAACCCTGTAACATTCTGTTAAAAACACTCTAAAGTTCCTGACACTAATGTTAAATAAAGTCGATTTGCTTCACCTCTTGCAGACAGTATTCTGACAGAGATATGGCTTGTTTAATCGTTCCTGTTCCTTCACCATCCTGCCATAATTCTCCAACAGCCCGTTTCTTTCTTTCTCCCAAAACCTTGACATACACAAGAAAGATCTTTTCAGCTTTAAAAGTCACATTTGAACTGTGTGGACTTCCACTGTTCACTGAGCCAAGAGCGTCCATTAGACAGATGACAGATTGACTCTTTCCACTTACATCACACAAACCAGCTGACATGAACATGGTGACCTGTGTTTAAACATTTCAGCTGAAACCGTTCTCTTGCAGATTTATTCTCTGATAAACAACTTCTGAGTCGACTGGTCACCTCTTGGCAAAATACTTGATAACTGTAACCAGTTAATAAATATTTGAAGTAATGTCTATTTCACAGTTTTCAAGTATAACACCTCCACTGAGCTCTGCTAATGATTTCTCAACATTTACTGCATGTGCGTGTATGGCTGGGGATGTTTACAGTGTTGTCAGGCTCTGACTTCCTCAAATCTTGGAAGTTTAACAGACACAGAGACAGCTCAAAACAGAGGCTGTAACATGTCAAAAGCACAGGCGTTAGAGAAGGGTTTTGGCACTGGCTTCCAAAAGGCCAGTTTTAAGCTTTTTAACTGGTTTTGTTCATGTCAATCTTCAAAACCCAAAAATTATATAATATTCATATTCTTTGAATCATGTGATTCTCCACTTTCAGAGTGTTTTGAAGGTTAAAGAAAGAAAATTCATCTTTGCTGAAATATCTATTACGTATCATTAGGGGTAACACACCATTTAAAGGTTTAGGGTCAGCAATATTTTTTTAAAAGAAATTAATACTTTTATTCAGCAAAGACACTTTAAATTGATCAAAAGTGACCAATAAAGACATTTACAATATTACAAAAGATTTCATTAAAGAACTCTGAAAAAAAAGAAAAAAAGTATAACTGTTTCCACAAAACTATTAAGCAGCACTGCTTTTTTTAATATTGATAATAAGAAATGTTTCTTGAGCAGTCAATTGGCATATTAGAATAATTATTGAAGGATCATGTGACATTGAAGACTGAAGTAATGATCCTGGAAATTCAGCTTTGCAGCACAGTAATAAATTACATTTTAAAATATATTAAAATAGAAAACATTTATTTTAGTTTGTAATAATACAAAAAATACATAAATTGTATTTTTGATCAAATAAATGCAAATAAAAGCTTTGGTGAGCAGAAGAAACTTCTTTCAAAAACATTTTGAATTTTACTGACCCCAAACTTTTGGACGGTAAAGTCAGGCCTGAAAGGCAACAAATTACAGAACTTGCAAACCACACTGACAACCTAACAAGTGTTATTTGAAATGCTGACTTAGGTCTATCAAGGTACAAAAACTACACTGTAAAAATGTTTTGGCAGATAAATACAACGTTCAGCAAAATAACAACATTAAATAAACTTATTACAGTATAAAAGGATCACTATTTGCAGTGCAGTCTGTGTACATGCACTTATATTAAAAAAAAGAAAAAACACACAATGCAGAACAAAGCCTTTTCTCTCAGGAAGTTTAGACTAATTTATCCAGAGTTAATTTTACTACCAGGTTGGACTTTACCGGGCAGAACCAGTATAACTACGTGCAAAAAAGCAGTTCATTTGATCAGTGTTGAGATAGGCTGATAATAACTACCTCAGGTCAAGACATCCTCCCAAACAAAGACATCTTTTTATGCTTCCACACAGCAGACAAACCACCTCCTTGATTATAGTGATTATTATTGTAGCTAGAAGTGTTAGCATCAATACAAACTCTGGATGAGGGGGGCGAATGTCTCAAGCAGCCACAAAATTCGCCTTGTGATGTGTTGTTACGTAGATGCCTGTGCCACAAGACTCCTGTGTGTGTTTTTGAAGCCAAGCCTCCAAAGTAAGAGACTAAATGAACGATTCAGAGAGATTTGGATCCTACCTTGGAGTGTGAGCCAAAGTGAAGCGTCTCTGCAAAGCAATGCTGCGGTTCATCATCAGCCTGCGGAAGAGCAGAGGCGAGTTGCGGGGCGAGCTCCGAGGAGAGCCCCGTGGAGACATTTTGGGGGAGGCGGTGGGAGAATTCCCCTTCAGCTTGAGATGCGAGGGCCTCTGAGGTCTCTCCTCCTCTGAACTCTCTGACAGCACGTCGCTCATGACAGCAGAGTTCCTCTGTCTTCACAACTAGCAAAACAAGTGTCTAGTCGTGGCATGGGTCGCTCGCTCACACTGCTTGCTCAACACAAAAACCACAGTCTACATCTCTCACCCTTCACTGGAGCTGAGAAATCCAGCCTTGCTTCAGAGATCACAGGCGCATTAATGGAGCCAGCCATCATAGCGATGGAATATCTCCTCTGGTGAACTCGCTTTGTTTACATAACTTGGAAGACTTCCCTCCAACAGACTAAATATGGCAGTGTGATTTACAATGAGTGGACTCCATGACAGAGCTCACTACGTGGCCCCACCTCCACATTAAGACTATTAGTGAGCGAGGTCCAGTGTTTACTGGTCTGTAATGACTTCCTGTTCCAGTCCCCTGGCGTGCAGAAAAGCGGCGCAATGCAAAGCCGATTGCAGCGTTCAGATTTCCTCCGAGAAATGCGTATGCCTTTCACATGCTCTAGGTTTACCAGGAGAAGTCACATGAAAGCTCTGACTATAAAAAGCAAAGTCAGATAAAGTCAGACAGAGAGCATGGCTCATGTCACGATGGCCCTCTATCACGGGCCCCATGGGCTTTGATTATCAGAGGGGAAAAGGTTCTCTGTGATCCTCTGACTGCCGAATGAGTTGTGTACGCATGCAGTGACCCCGAAAAAGGTTTCGAATACTTTAGAGACACTTAAAAATATCTGTCGCATTACAAAACAAAACATTAAACCCTTTGCTAAAACTTTAGAATAAAAATTCTAAAACTCTTCATTTTAATTTTGTTCAGGTTTCCATTTTGTAAAACAACATAGACTACACTATATTTGTGGTCAATAAGATTTTTTTTTTCTAAAAAAGAAATAAATACTTATAGTGAGGATGGATTAAATTGATCAAAAGTGTCTGTAAAGACTTTTATGTTACAAAAGTTTTCTATTTCAAATAAATGTTGTTCTTTTGAACTTTCCATTCATCAAAGAATCCTGAAAAAAAAATATTGTTGAACTTAATACATATTTTTGAATTTTACAGGAATAAATTAGCCTACATTTTATATTATATTTTAAACTGTAACATTTCACAATATTAATATTGCTTTGTAGCGTTGGTGAGCATAAGAGACAGTCTGTAGCTACATTTTTTTAATAACAAATCATGAACAGAAACAATAATTTTATGAATAAAGAATGTGCCGGCTGTCCTTCTCGTGACTTACTTTTATATCTTAGATATCACTAAGTTACCTGAAAGGTTAGTTTGGTAAATAATTCATAATGTGTAACTGCACATTTACTAGCTCAAACTTGTGACTTTTTTTTTCCGTTTTCTTGTCAGAGGCAAGAAGTCTAGGAACAATGGCTCCCTCTTCTGTCTCTATGCAAAAACGTCCATTTCTGTCTCTGGACAGAACACTACATCAATTATTGAAAAACTGACAGGTAAGCAAAAACTATTAATACAGAACCGATGTAGTTCACTGCACATTTAGTGAAAATATAAGTTTTATATCTTATATCAATCAAGAAACAACACAACAAACAGTGCTCCCGCTCCGTCTAAAGTTGCTGACGTGAAGCCACTATTTTGAAAACAGGTACATGACGACCGGTCATGTGGTATTAGGTTATCAACAAAAATCTGCTTTAGTATAAAGTTCGTTTAACCCTTGACATGTAAGGCCTACTTGTTTACAGCAGACGATAAAAACGAGATTTTCCTCATTCTTCGCGAACTGTACAAAGCACGTCGTCACTAACGTTACCCAAAATTCGTAAAATCACTGGTCAACATTAAGTCATGCAAAGTGTCTTTAGAAGACAAAAGAGCAGCTTACCATGAACTTTGAAAAGTGTCGGACTCCAGGCCATTGGCGATGCCGAGGCAGAAGGTGGCCTTGTTCTCTGAATCTCCCTGAGCCGAGAGCCGGCGGGAAAGACGGGGAAGCTGAAGGACCCCTGAAAATGTCCTCTTAACTGTACGGTGACTGGGCATGGGTTTGGATCCGTGCAGGCCCTGCTGGTTCACAGTGTCCCATTCTCTCTGAATTAAACAGATGAGGTAAATAATCTGCACCAATACATGATCTCTGTCTAGAACAGCACAGAAGACAGGTGTAGGCTAATATTTAAAGTTAAATTAATATTAAAGTTACATTAATATTATAATGTTAAATAAATAGTATTTATATAGTATATAAATATATATTTATATAAAGTGTAAATATAGAGGTATTTCCTTTTAGTTTGTTTTTTATTTTAATATCATATACCTTATGATAGAAATCTAAGGGCGCACTTCACTGTCTTAGTATTATAAATTGGTGATCTGCATGCAGTTACAGTGAATCTATTGAGAATGCAACCAGTCAGGATGACTGTGAGCACTGATGAACTGATATAACCCACTTCTGATGTCCAGAAAGACTTCAAAGACGAGCTTCTCTTCATATTGTTGAAATGGGAGGCAACTCTGAAAATACAGAGTTCATGATAAACAACAAATCTATTCAGAAAGTAGAAACTTATCTTTTTCAGGTGCCTGGAAAAATATGACTACATGACTATACAGTTAAATAATATAAAGATAATAAGAAACACCAAGCTCCAGTTAATAAATAGGCCAATGAATAATAATCAAAACAACTAGTTTAATAATGAACAGTTAAAATGTGCAGATAATAACACTTACCACTAAAACTGAGAAGATCTGGTAAGATATATTGTGTTTTTCTTCAAAAAAATGTGTCATTTCTCAAATATATTTTTTAGGCACATCTTCAATCCATGAGAGCTGGACAATCTGGTCTCTTCCAAAAAAAAGCTTGTTTTCCTAGCCTGTAGCAAGTAACTTTTATAGCTCAAAAGCAAATGGTTTGTGAGAACATCCTGCCAGAACACCTGTGTTTTATCAGTTTGGAAGCCCCTATGGAGGCGAGCAGTGTCCTGTCACTCTCACTCAGCAGGTTTGTGTGTGCTGACTGTATCAGCTCATGTGCTGTCAACAACTGTCATAAACCACTGAAAGATAGATGAATAAAAGAGCTTTTTTCATATTTGGATTCAACCCCAAACTTCAAAATGTATAAAAATATAGTTAAGTCTGACTCCAATTTATGGTAATATTCAACAAACACAAAAATAATTTTATTTTCTTCCATTAAATAATCAAATTCAATTAGTTTCACATAATGACAATGCAGAGATCAAAAGTTCTATCCAACGGATAAAATTAATCATCAAAAAACTAAATTAATTAGACATGTAAAGGCAATTTACGAACATAATAGTAATAGTAAGTAATAATCAATAGTAAACTAGACTGCCTATGCAGCATCTGTTACAGTATTTCTCCAATGTATAAGAAAATAATATTGGCACATTATTGTTATTATAAACATGCTTGAACAAACTGAAATATTACTTCTTAAAGTAACTATAGAAACTGTATTCTATACTATTATAAGAATATAATGTAAACAATGTGCTATTATATAACCTGCCATTCACATGTCAAAAATACACAGACTTTGGACAAATACATTTGTTTACAATTACTTAATTTTCAATGCTTTTTAAAGTATTCAAACAAAATACCAGTGGCAAAATGTACCTGGCATAACTGGATAAAATTCTATGAACTCTATTATATGAAATTTAAAAACAGAAAGTTGTCCATTAACAGTCTTGAACAATAAGATTTAACTATTTTTTCATGATCAGAGCTTTTTTTTTTAAACATTCTCTTTCTTCATACATCTTCAGGCAGCTCACTCAGCTTCTGTTGTGGCCTCTACTTGATCTCCTGGAAAAAACACAAACGTCATTCATCACCCGTTACAAAGAAGTTTACACCCTGGAGAAGAGGGTGTCACATTCATTTTTATCTTGACAGGAGTTAAATAAACCCTTACCACCAAGAATATATTATTAATGAGATCGTCTTTGTTAAGTAATTCTCACAAATGTATAATTATGTCATGCCATTTGCAAACTTTCTTACTGTGTTTGAGGTAGGAGAGATAAGTGTCCCATCCCAGGGTAATTATATTTACATAAAGGACACGAAACTTGGGTGGCAAGAAGTAGAAATTTATCATCTGAGCTGCTGGCCAAACACACCAATCTGCCTAAAAAGAAGTATGTTATGAAACATTGTCAGCAATGAACTTTAACCAAGGTTGAACTAAGGACAGATGCTTATCATTGCAACATACCTTGTAAAACTCCCAGAATTTGTCTCTGAATTCTGCTTGTGCCTCAGACAAAGTGTGACCCTCCATCACACCCATACCTTCATAAATAAATAAGCAGGTGTTATATTCAGACTTTATTTTTTTTACATTATAAATCTTAAATATGATTATGCCTTACTACCGTATTTTAAAAAAAAATAGACGTTGTTTTGAAAGAAATCTTACAAATTCAGTTAACCAAATCTATTTTTTTTACTGAAAATAGAGTAAAACAGTAATATTGTGAAATATTATTTCAATTTTAAACAACTGTTTTCTTTTTTTAATATATTTTAAGATGTAATTTATTCCTGTGATGGGAAAGTTGAATTTTCAGCAGCCATTACTCTGGTTTTCAGTGTCACATGATCCTTAAAAAAAATAATTCTATCATGCTAACATTTTAAAACATATTCAAATAGAAATTGTTTTTTAAATTGTAATAATATTTCAAACAATAATGTTTGATCATTTTAACTGTGATTTTAATCAAATAAGTATAGCCATTTTTTTCATGGACTTTCAAAAATATATATTAAAAAAAAATCTTAATTATTACAAACTTTGACAGGTCGTGTAGTTGTAATAAATTAACTATGGAAATCAGCAGCAAGATCTCACCTAGAAAGTACCAGGCCCCCAGTGCTGGCGAAGCGACCAGCTGATCAGTAAGCACTTTCTTGCAGACATTGTTAATGCCATTGCCTACAAAGTATTTGTCGAGCCACAGGTACCAATAATGCATGAAAGGACCCATAGAGCATCCGACCGCAAACATACAACCTATAGGGGGCGCAACACCGCGAGGGTTAATAAATCTCGCGTTACTTCTTATGACAGGATATTCACACGATACCATTTAAAAATAAAAGTTTTATGTAATTACCCAATGGCACACATATTACAAAGATTAGCTCATTTTTAACAAACCAAGCTTTATTTGGTAAAATAGTTTGCTAATTTGTTTTGTTGTCACCTGTACGCGACCAGTCACGTGTTCGTCCGGGTGTCCTCCGCGTCTCGCGCGTCTGTTGGATGAAATCGCCCGCTGCCAACATTCCTCCACAGCTCACCGTGTTCGTCACGATCAGAAATCTGCCTCTGAAAAGCGGCTTCCAGTAACCCGCGATCCTTATGAGAAAATCCTTGCTCTGACGAGATATCATGTTTAGGCCGATTTAACTTCAATTCTTGTCAAGTTTCCGTTTGATCAGCGCTTGACGACTTCATTCGCAACTTCTGTCCGTTTACTCCAGGATAAATGGCATAAGATACGCAGAAATATTTTAAGAACTGAGAAGTGTTGCTAACTTAAAATTGAAAGGAAAGCATCTTTCTTAATACTCTCAGATAGACATATAAAACCAAGAATTGTTCCGATATCCCCAAATTGTCCTTTTGACTAAGTTCAGCTGCAATTAGTTCTCGAACACATTTACATCTTCAGATTTCATTCATGTAATCAACGCAGCCAAGCGCAGCCTGCATGAGCCGGTGACAGTCACATGCGTAATGGCGTTGCGCTCAAGAGCGTCAAGATTGCGTCGACGTGCGCAGAACAGGGCTACATCAGTTTGACCCCATCGATAATTTCGTCCCGTTTGAAAACAGACTTCTTGCTCATAATTTGATTTTCGAGTGATTACTCTTTATTATTAGTTGTTATATTAACGCTAGCTGTTATATTTAAAAACCCCAGGTGTTTTAACTTTGTAGGTCAAAATAATGTAGGACTCAGGTTAATGATAAGCAAAAATGTGAAACCATTGAGAAAGCATTTCTCTTGAGTAAAGTCCACTTTAGCAATGACTGTTTTCTTAAAAATCATTACCACAACAAGCAATTAAAAGGTCATGGAAATTGGGTTTTTAATTGTGTTTATGCATACAAAATGTACTGTATTAAAAAAAAAAAAAGGTTGTCACCAGTTATAGTTTGCAGCAGAAACCTATGTTCAAAACTGGGCTTTCATGTACATACAAACATAAAAACAACAAAAAATTATTACAATTAAAAAAAATTTAAAAAAAACATTGCAGCATGTATGCACGTGTTTCATACATTTTCTCCATTCCTGATATGAGTAGTGCTGTTATCACAGTGATTGATTAGTTCATGCAGTAATTGTTGGTTTTCTTCTTCAACCCTTGACCACAAGCAGGTGGTTTGTCGCCCTGTTTGAACACAAAGAACGAAGACGTCATGTGATGGGCAAGATAAAACACTGAAATGATCATAAACACTAACAGGCTTACAAACAAACCTTGTACAAGCTGCACACAAGATTGAAGAGAGAACTCATAGCTTTATCCTGAAGATCATCTGTGTGTTCCTGCAGGAACAACATTGTGCCATTTAATTACCAGGAAACACTGATCAAAAAACATTTTCCTTGTAAATAAACTATACTTGTCCTTACTCCATTAATAGTTATCCAAGGCACATATTCATGAGGGGGTTTCAGAGCATTTGTTTTCAGTGCATTTTGATGCATTAATTTGTTGCCCTCATCTCCCTTCACACACTTCATGACTGAATCCCATGTTGTATCAGGAAAATAGACACCAAGACACTGAGATAAGAGGCACAGATTAGCATCGCATTGCACCAGGGTTTACAATAAATTATTAATAAAATAAGAGCAGGTAAAATATAGATGAACACTTACAGGCTGGGCAGATTTCAGCATATCTGCTCCTGACTCCATACAGAAAATGACTGGAATAGCTTTCACTCCTAAAGCATTCAACAGACAGGTCTGACAGAAAAGATTACAATTATTATACGTCTAAATAAGAAACCTCCAACATTAATATCATTTTGTTTTAATAATCATATCGGATATCGCGTTTGGTCTCGTTCTGTATCGCGTATCTTGTCAGTGTCTGCGCTTGCTTGGCCATTTATTGAGAAAAAATAAGGAAAGTGTGTCCAGTTAAATTCAATTAGTATTTTGGTAGACGGGTATAAAAAAAACTTAGTTTACCGCGGCAGCCGTCGCGTGAAGGCCTCCTTGTGTGAAGACCGAAGAGTGTAAAGA
>JAFVLL020021089.1:0-26463 GCA_021397915.2 Tor tambroides | reverse complement strand
TTTAAACACACACACACACACACACACACACACACACACACACACACACACACACACACACACACACACACACACACACACCTATCTCTTCTCAGTTGTGTGTGTGTTGCAGTCATAGGGCAGGGTGTCAGGGATTAAACACTCAACATTAATTATGCTCAACTTTTCAGCAGGATCACACACTCAGCTGTTTGCAGCGTATTGTTTCTGGCGACTGTCTGTGAGTGTCAGTGTGTGTAAGCATAGCCAGCCAACTTAGAGGACTGGAGACATAATAAAACACTCATCAAATGAGGTATTTTGAGGGCATTTAGCAATATACATTCTTAAGTCAACGTCCACATTTAGTTTCCAATTCTTTCCCTGATTTATGACCAAATTACCCTGAATCAACACTAGAAACATTTCACCCTCTAAGAAAAATGTGTCGGGGTGTGTTAACCCATCATCAGCTGGTCATAAACTATGACCCCGACCCAACTATTGGGCTGAATGAATTTTGGATGTTGAGCAGAAGTCATAAGGGTATATTTCTAGTGCACAACACTACTATGATTATTAGGTTTTTTTAGATTTATTTTTGGCTGTTTGCTGGGATTCAAAATCGGGACTCCCATAACGCAATGGTGTTATATGTCAGTGCACTGCCTATCTGTGCCAATACTACTATGATTTCAACAATATTTGCATTTATTCATTTGGCTGATGCATAATTAGACAGACAAATGCAAATATGTAAAAAAAAAAAAAAAAAAAATCCAAATCAGTATATTTTTGTTGTTTTTTCGGAAAAAAATATTTACTATATATATATATATATATATATATGTATAGTACACACACACACAGCTAATTTTGTTTCGATTCTTATTAAAATTTATTTGAGAGAATAATTTTTGTATACCTGGGTATTTAAGCGTACATCTAAAAAAGAATTTGTGATTTTTATGCATAATGCGAGAAAATACAGTGGTGCATGAAAAAAATAATTCAAGATATAATCTCTGGAAAGAAATCTTAACTTTTTCAATAATTTTGCTTCTCATGTCAATTGTTCACATATTTTTGCTGGAAAATGAGACTCTTTTTTTCTCTCTATATGAGTTGTGATATGAAGGTCTTTGTTGCGCACCATTGTATCTTTGGACATCTGGCTTGCAACATGTCAGTAAGCTTCTCAAAAGCTTCTAATCTAATGGGAATGTAGTAAGTGTTCTTGGAGGTCTCTCTGACGTCAAACAGATGACTTGTTTGAGTGCTTGGTTTCCTTGGAGAGTCACGTTTCCAATCCATTAGAATGTTAGTGATGAAGAAACATACATGACAAGAACAGAACGGAAGGGAAAGTTTAATGCATTAAATGGATGGACATTGCTGGACCATAAGGTGACCAGCATGTGTTTATGTGTACACTTGTGTGTTTTTTGGGGGGTAATAACAGGGTTTGGTATTCTCAGTGCTGGGAGGAACCCTGTGGTCGAAACCTGCATGTTGGAGCCTGTTGGAGACGGAGCTCCCTCTCTTTCTCTTTCTAAAGCTAGCCTCTCCGTCTCTGTCTGAACATGTCCTGGCTTAACAGTAAATGTTATGGAATTCACACATGCCCCTGTACATTCATCCTGTCACTTACACAGCCTTATTGTGTCTTTCACTTTTATTTGTCTGTCTAATCCGTTGAGCAGGCCCACGCGCGCATGAACTCTGCAGAAATCTCCCAAGAATTTAAGTGGAGAAAGACAAGAAATTTAATACAAGATACATTCTCTGAAAACAAGCCTTAATATCTTTGCAATATCTATGCAAATTAGCTTCTCAGGTAAATTGACCTTATTTTAAAGAAACCCTTAAATCCTTGCGTGTTTATTAAATATTTTTGCTATTTTTTTTCATACACCTCAGCTCTGTTTAATGTGGAGTCTTTAGATCCATTCCACAGATTAGTCTATTTTCTATTTCAAAATACTCACAGGGATAATTCAATAGAATGTTGTTTCAAGACCTGTATAACTTTCTTCCATAAAACTGAAGTAGAAATTAGAAGTTTAACAGAATGCTCTTCTCCATATAATGAATTTTTGTTAGGAACCAGGGACTGTCAAGCTCTAAAAAATACCAAAAAGTACAATAAAAACATCGTAAAGGTAGTCCAAATGGCATGTGAACTATTTTTAAAGGTCATTCAGTGAAACGGATTGAAATTAAGTTTGGTATACACTGAAAATCTTGTCCCCCTCCTTTATATTATATGGAAAAGAGAAGCTTAGACATTCTGGCTAATATCTCCTTTTTTTTGTTTTACGGAAGAAGGAGAGTCATACAGCTTTTGAAGGATATGAGGGTGAGCAAATGATGGCAGAGTGTCCATTTTAAATGAGCTATCCCTTTAACAGAAGAAAAGAAAATTAAATAAAAACATTACATCATTCCACACAATATGGGGGCTGTTTAAAAGGAGGATTACCATTTGTCTATATGTGTGTGATCATGCGTGCAAGTTGGTAAGAATGCAAGTGAAAGAGAGAAGGTTCAGACATAAGCACAGCCAAATGAAAACAGCGTGTGAGACAGAAATAGAGTGAGAAGCAGAGAAGGGGTGAGGCTGCGGTCAGAGTCAGGACCGCTGGATTATAGAGTATGAGATGTGAGGAGTAACGGGGTGAAGAGGAGACATTTGAGAAGCAAATGTCTGCTTTATATAAAATGAGTTGCCAAAAAAAAATAAAAATCCCCTTGTTTATGGCACCATTCTTAGGGAACTTCCTGCCCTAACTGGACTTCCTGTAATAGTGAAACCACAGGGCTGGTGAGGTTGTTGATTTTAGGTTGAAGAAAAAAAGAGATATTTTCTAGCAAAATGAGAGGAATGATGATGTCACCTTTCAAATAAAACACCACTACATGCCTGCGACCTGTTTTGTCCCAATCAAAAGGACTCTTTAGTGAACTGGGCTGCGTTTCCCAAAAAACGCAGTATCGTAAGCTGAATTACATCGTAGACCCATTGAAACCAATGGAGCTACGATCAACTTCGTAGCCCTGATGTGTTAAATACTTATTACGAAAGCTATTATTTTATTTCTTGGCCTTTATTCCTACTAATCTAATAAGAAACGTTTCTGTTAGTGGCCTCTAAGAATTCCTTAGAGAATGTTGACATCATAAAAATGACATTATGGTTCCCAAATGTGGAGAGATGTTTCCCATTCCCTCCCCCTTTCGGTTACTTTTCCTCACATGCCCGCGTCTTGTTTGCACAGGTGGCGTAAGTAGACTGACAGATCCAAAACAGTTGGGATGGTCATTTAGAAGAACAGGGTGTTATTTCTAGCAATCATCTGCCAAGAGTATTCTCCAATTATCACATTAAATGTGACTTGTTTGTCAACACAGATGCATTTCATTTGCATTAGATGCAGTGTTCTGTGTGACATGTTATCATGTTACTGGAATAATAGATTTGGACTAAACGACTGACTGACTGAATGAATGAATGGTGAATGTCTAATTACAGCTATCTCTCTGTGTTTCCTTCAGGCAAAGGGGCGGAGAGATGGGATCTCGTCATCCAGTGAGAACCCTCGGCCGGTGGTCAGGAGCGGGGCAGATGGGTTGGGTGTGTCCTGGCAGGGTCCACGTACACTGGTGCTCCATAAGAACTCTCAGGGCTTTGGCTTCACGCTACGTCACTTCATCGTTTACCCGCCAGAGTCCGCCCTGCACACCAATCTCAAGGTGAGGATTTCTGCCAACTATCACAAAATCAGGCTACAAAATGTGGACAGCCCTGACTTACAGTCAATTAACAGCTGAAATAAAACATCCCTGTCTCTCAACTACAAAGAGTATTTAAGTTGTGCTCATTGAGCCTTCAAAACCTTTTATCTGAAAAATTAACCACTTTGTAATGAAGAGCCTTTTGCATGATATTAGGGCTCAAAAAATATTCTTAAAAAACTGGAGCAGTTTTTTGGAACTTAAAAAAGCTCATGTATGGCATCAGACTCTAAAATGCCTTTTGTTTTAAGGGTCTAGGCCATACAAGCAATAGTTGGTCCACCAAGGACTTCACCTCACAGAGAGCCAGCGTGGCATCAGTTTTCCATTATCTCCTTTTTCTAAAGAGAAGAGAAGGGAAAGACCAAAGAAACAGTTCAGCAGTGATTAATTGTGTTTTGCATCATAATTAGAGCGAAAATATCAAGGGCTTATGTAAGGTAATCCGTGAGATATCTAATCATGTCTGACATCTGTTTGCTCTGTTCACCATGTTAAATGTGGATATATGCAGTTAACTTACTTTTTGAAAGCATGAGACAAAGTATCTTCACCAGTTATATACATTATAAATAGGACATACACCACCATTTGAATGTTTGGGGTCTGAGATGAATGCTTCAATTGAGCAAGGACACATAAAATTGTTCAAAATGATGATAAAATCATTTATAATGTTACAAATGTTACATTTCTTGTTCAAATGTTGTTCATTTGAACTTCCTATTCATCAAAGAGTCCTAAAAATATTTCAAAATTGATAAGAAATGCTTCTTGAGCAGTAAATCAGCATATCATAAGGATCATGTGACACTGAAGACTGGAGTAATGATGCTAAAAAATTCAGCATCGCCATCACAGGAGTAAATTACATTTTAAAATATACTCAAATAGAAAACAGTGATTTTAACTGTAATAATACTTCACAATATTACTGTTTTACTGTATTAAATAAATGCAGTTTCAGTGAGAATAAGAGACTTCAAACAATAAGAATAAATAAATAAATAAATCTTGCCAATTTAGAACGGGCTACAGAAGTTTAAACGGGGTGTGTGTGTGTGTGTGTGTGTGTGTACGTGATGTTGGAGAAACAAAGCCCCATTATGATTGGATATGGAATCTCTTCTCTGAGAAGCTGCTGTTTGCTTTCCTACTCAAAAGGCCTATTTTGTGTTTGACTGGTACCACACGCACTTTGGGCTGGTCCGGGCCGTACCAGGGCTGCTGGGACAATGTGTTGTGGTCCATTCACTGTTCCAAGTGTCCATGTGGTCACATGACTGTGTGGCACTCTCCATCTGTCACCCCACCAGCTCCAAGTCAATGCACACGTGGACTTTCATTTTGATCTGTGGGTTGGATGTTGATTATAAATCTTAAAGTTGTGGTCACTGTCCGTCACTCTCTAGTCTCTACCCATCTGTTTGCCCCTCTGTCTGTCTTTCTCCCGGGACGGCAAAGCCTCAGTATTGTGTGAGTTTGTAAGGAATGAGCCCAGTCAGCGCAGACTAAACATTGGGCTGCCCACTTTAAACTGCCTGATCAGCGTTGCGTGTGTGTGTGATTTGAGCCTCTGGTTTGCAGTCTGTTTTTTTTTTCGAATGCTGTGCGTGTGTTATCTAAACTGTGTCTGTTGTAAATAAAGATGCAGAGTGAATATTATAAAGACTATGTCATTTCTTGCACAGATGGAAAGATTAATGTTGTTGCAGCTCTTGTTCTTGTGGAGGTGTGTTTATGTGTGTTTGTGGCTAAAAGCAGCACATTCACTGCTAAAGTGCTCCATTTTTCCCAGTGCTGACCTCTAGTGCTGGGACAAATTCAGTGTCGATATCAGTTCCATGATAGAGATCAAACCAATTTATTGAGAACTGTTATAAAAAAATAAAATAAAAAGTTATTTCCTGTTTTTGTTTTTAGTTGGTGCCTAATATGATGCATAACTCTTGCGGATAACTATTGACTTCTAATTAATTTTGCACACCAAAGACATAAATATGAAATGAAAACCATCATCATTTACTCACCCTAATGTTGTTCCAAACTTTCCTCTCGTGTTTTGCATATTTAACAATGCTTAAAATCTTGGCCACTTTTTCAATGACAAATAAGCAGCGTAAAAGTATAAACTGGTGCATGACGTGTAGAATAATTATAATAATATATTTATATATACATTATACGTCATATATTATACATATATAACATTATTATTATTATATAAAACATTACTATTTTATAATAATACAAAATAAATCTCCATTTTGTCCATTTTGAAGGTTTAAAATCTCAGTCCTCATTATTGGGATTGCATAGAAATGAGTGACTAGCATGATTGTTTAAAATGGCTTCCTTTTTGCTCCACAGTAGAAAGAAAGTCATAGTTTTTAAAAATGATATAAGGGTGAGTAAAAATGACAAAAAAAAAAATACTCCAAGACTCCACTGTCATTTCTATTATACGATTAGTGGAGTACAGTATATTAAAGATCATTAAACCATTAAGTTTAAGGCCATGTAGTAATTTTGCTATTAACTAACTCTCTTCTTATTGTTTCCTGTTAGGATGAAGAGAACGGGAATGGAAAGGGTGAGTCTAACTTTTATATTTCATGTTCACACATCATGTGAACTGCAGTCATTAAAAGCTAATTTCTTATCATTTGAGAATGTTTTGTCACTCATTGACTAAACTTCATATGACTTGTGTTTCTTCCTCTTGCTTACATTATCACTTACATTATCACCAGTGACTGATCTGAGATGAATTAGCAGCAGAAGCAATGTCAATGATCAGGGAAACAGATGTTTGTTGCATGGCGCCTCCTAGAGCAAGTTTCCAGTCTTGCAAAATCAGGGAGCCCATCTGCATTCAAATCAGTCCAGTTTAAGCAGGATTACAGGAAGGAGCATGATTGATATGACATATATGCCATATAATTTGCAAGTTCTGACATATGAAAATGTTTTCTTATTTCCATATAAAAAAAAGATATGTCACAGTACTTGTACATGAAAAAAGATGCAAATCCAGATGTCCAGATCTGAAGTGAGAAAGTTGAGCGCTAATGTCTTATTGTGCTTTACATATTGTCATAATGACATACTACTGGATCCCAGGCAATTACAATGCAAGTAAAATCCAATGACTGATACAGAGGTGCACAAGCAAACACATGCATCTACACACACTGTAGCTTCAGATCATAGAGATTTGTGTAAGAGCTGAGAATGAAAGCCGCTTGCGACAGATCATCTGATGATATAAGACCAGTATTGATGCTACACAGTTCCCAGATCAGTTTATGCATTACTACCTCAACCTGTTTGTTGACTGTCACCATCTGTCCTCATCTTATCATGCCATCATGAGACACTGGCATCAGTATGAGCAAAACACATTCCACAGTGCCAGTCTAAACATCTGTGAATGTGTGCGTTTGTGTGTCTGTACAGTGAGGTCCAAAAGTCCACTAGTGAAACGATTCTATTTTGATTTTTTGTCATTTAAAATAGATTCTTTTTTCTTTACAAATTCTAAAATTATAAAACAGCATTTTTAAATATTAACATGAATGTCAAACTGTCTTATTATTCAGTATTCCATGTTTGCTTTATTGCCAGCAGCACTAGTTTGCATCTAACCTTGTGATTTGTATTTTAGTTTTTCTTTTTTTGATTTGAGCCTGATGTATAAATGGACAGTTTTAATACATATATTTTTAAAAAAGCATTTGATATCCAGCATGACTTGAAATGATCCAAAGAGCATATTGAGCTTCAGTGGAAGAAGAACATCTGACCTTCACCTGTCACTAATTTACTTATTTGATTAGTGACCTAGAAATAGTGCAGAACATTAAATATTTCATATATTATTTTTAAAAAAAAACTACAACATCTTTGATTATATGCAAGTTTGAATTAAATTTTGAATCCTCGATTTTCGATATTTCAGTTCAGTTTTTCCCCTTCTGTAAGAACTGTGAAGTATATTTTGTGTGTGTTTGATGCAGGGCTGCATCGGAGCCGTCTGGAGCCCATGGACACCATCTTCGTTAAGAATGTGAGGGAGAAAGGCCCCGCCCACCAGGCTGGCTTATGCACAGGTAAAAGAGTGTGATGATATGTTCATAGAAACTACATGGCATCAGACTTAATGTTTGGAGCAGTAAATTTGAATTTGAATGAATGGCTGTTAATATTTCTGTTCAGACTGATACAAATGTTTACGCTCCTCAGTCTGACAGAGAGAGCTTCTCATATCCATCACACTGCAAAGAAAACCAGCCAACCAATAAGATTAGCTTTTTTGGTCCCATGCCCATATAAGTCTATGGCTTGGTGGCACTCACAAACTGTTTTTATTATAAAATAGTATTTAATAAGTAGTATTATACAAAATAGCATTATAATTGTAATAGTAATACAGTAAATATCAGAGAAAGAATCCGGAACCAGGTCTCTTGTCTCTGTATTCTTGCATTTAGTGTTGTTTGATAAACATCATGTAAAAACAAAAATCTGAACGGCTGTTTGAAAACATTTCTTCTCCATGACAAGTGATGTTAGAAATTGAAAGTTGTGTGGGCCTAGTGCTTTGTATACTGGGGTAATGCCTGTATTGCTGCTTTTCTGTAAGCGCCACCTACTGTCAGGGAGTGGATTTGCATTTTCATTCAGCCCCTCTGCAGCTTTAATACATTGGTCTGAATAGACAAATTGCATATGATAATCGGACCAAATTTGTGTTATTGTTTGAGAACAGGCTTTGATAGTTTTTTTTCGGTTGCACAATTTCACTGACTCAACAGTCACTGTTGTTGACGTTTTCTGTGCATTAATCATTTCACCCTCAATACTAGTGACTACTCATTTTTACTAAGTAATCTAGGCGGTGCAACCCTTACCACACATAACCCTGAAATTCAACAGGAAGTTGAGTTAACTCATGGTTTCATTCCTGAAAACTTTTTTTAATTCATACTGTACACATGTACAATTGTGACTGTTTGCTGTGTGTTTGTACATGCGAAACAATTTTAGCTTTGATTATATCCAGCTCAGTGGACTCTCGTGCATACATATGTGATCTCTTGTTATGACTCGCCAACTTAACTCAATGATAGTAGTCTGTTTCTTCTTTAGAGCCTGTCACAGATTTATAGGACTGTACTAAGACATATTTAAAGTGCAGATATGTCATGCTTCCTGTGACTAATCATGTCACCTGACTGCCATTCACTGTGCCCTCACTGCATTCAGTCTTTCTTCTGTTGATTTCTATGAATGGAATAAATCTGAACCTGTGAGAGAATCTGATACAGAGCAGTATATATTTGGTTAATTATGGTTTGTTATTCATACACTGCACTTTCAGCGTGACAGAAGGTGACTCATTATCTCTTGGTTTGTGTGTATGTGTGTGTGAGAGAGGCACTTGGCTGCTTCCTGGGCAGGAAAAAGTAGTTGAGTTCAATGAGGGCATGTTTGGCATGTTCCTTCTTTCCTTAAAGTGTCCAGTACAATACAGGATTGTAGTATATTTACCATATTTGTTGCCAGTAACTATGCTACCATACACATACGATTAAAATAGCCTTAAGAATATAAGAGAGATTAAATAGGAATATCGCAGACTCTTTTGGTATTTTATGTGATCATCTTGATGTAAAGTCAACGGAATGTATAAAATTTGTGACATGGATCTGAGAGTAGCTGACAGCATAATCAGATAATATTTCATAAACAAACAGGATGAGTGTTCCAATTCTGTGGAAATAGTCTTTTCATAATAGAGTTTTCCGTGGAACCCGGTGCAACAGATCATGCACTACCTCTGATGAATGTATTTTAATATGATTGGTTATGACTGGATAGAAGGTTCAGCCTTCGTTGACTCCTCTGACAAACCGCCGCTGGTGGAGATGATCCCATAACCTAACCCTGACATGAACTCAAAACACACCAGAGATCTAAGGAAAACAAAGTGAACACATGGAATGAGTCTACTTAATCTTTATTATTTGAACAGAATGCACATGCTTGCTCGTTCTCACTATGTGAAGAATGCTAAAATCACTAAACCCTGTTGGTTGTGAAATGAATGGTTAATGGAAAAAATATATGTAATTGTGTAATATTAAGTAATATATAGTGTTTAATATAAGTTTTGTACATTTGTGTGAATGATACTAATAGCAAAAAATACAAAAGTTTGGAGTTGGTAAGATTTTTTAATGCTTTTGAAACAAGTTTCTTATTGCTCACTATGGCTTCATTTATTTAATCAAAAATACAGTATAAATAGTAAAATAGTGAAATATTATTAGAATTTAAAATCATTTTTTTCTGTATTATTATATTTTGAATTGTAATTTATTCCTGTGATGGCAAAGCTGAATTTTCAGCACCTTTAGTCTTCAGTGTCACGTGATCTTTCAGAAATCATTCTAATATGCTGATTTGCTGCTCAAGAAACATGTATTTGTCACACCGTTTAGTTCATGTTTTTCCTTATTTGGTTTAGTTCCTGTTCTCATTATTAGTTAGTCATCGTTCATTCTGATCACCTGTTTTAATTAATCTTCTTGTTTGCTCCTTTGTTCCCTGTCTTTATAAGCCTTCAGTTTCTAGCGTTTCTTTGTCTTGGATTTATGTTGTTTTCAGTGGTCCATGTGTGTTGATGTTTATTAAAAGTATCTCTTTGTTTATTCCTGCCTCGTGCGTCTTACTACAACCACGACCGTGTGACAGTATTGTTATTATCAATTTTAGAATCAGTTGTTCTGTGTTTGTGGAAATCATGATACATTTTTTTCAGGATTGTTTGATTAGTAGAACACTACAGATACATTAATGACTTTACTGTTAGTTTTGATCAATTTATTGCATCCTTGCTGAATAAGCATTAATTTCTTGAAAGAAAAAAAAACTTACTGACCCAAATTTTTAAATTGTAATGTATATGTTAATTTGTGAACAGTATTGACTTTCAGTGTAATAAGTGACTTAGAATAATATTAATGACTTCCAGTATAATATCAGTTATAGGAACACATTTCTGGTTTGTAAGGGCTACTTGAGTCTTCTTGATGGGGCTGTGCACATTAGGCAAAAAAGGTTGGGAAACCCTGCTCTAAATGTTTATCATGTACAATAAGCGTGTTATTTTGTGTGTGTTTGCAGGAGACAGGCTGGTTAAAGTGAATGGAGAGAGTGTGCTGGGCAAGACATACTCGCAGGTCATTGCACTGATTCAGAACAGGTAAGCTTTCTCAAGTCAAACAGCATCTATTCAAAAGCACTTTGTTGCATGAGCTGTCTTCTACAGCACCAAATCTATCCTGGGAAGTAAATGCATGTAAATGTATTGTTTGGATTGTTGAGTTAAAAGTTGAAGGAGCAGAACCTAACTAAACATTTTCACATGAGTCTTGTTCATGTGGAATTTGTGACATGTTTTACGTAACAGAATGACCTCAGGCAGTGTTTGCTGTCTGGACGATTATGTGCATTACTTAAAAAGGTTACTACTGACCTCAGTGTAAAGGTTGTCTTTGTGCTCAACCCAAAACCTTTAATGGAGAGCTTGTTCCATTGTCACTGTAAGTCCTATGAACTGTAGATACTCCTGTTGAATCTCATGCTCTCTGGTTGTCTTTGTTTTCTCTTTGCAGTGAGAGTGTACTGGAGCTTTCCATCATGCCAAAGGATGAGGACGTGCTGCAGCTGGTAAGTGTACGTTTCAGCATTTTTGCCACACTTTGTCACTCTTTCTGTCTTAGACACCCACTCATACCCACACATTTACCTGGTTGTCTTAAGAAGTGCATGCCATACACTTATTTTATTTTATTTTTCAATAAAGTCAGCTGCTTTTTTCTTTAGTCTTAGTCATAGTCCTGTGTCAAGTGTCCTTTTTAATTTTTTCATATCTATTCAACCTGTCCTGTTTTTTTGTTTACTCAAGTTTTTAGTTGACTAAGAATTTTAGTTTAGTTTTAGCCAATTAAAACATAGTCGCATTTTAGTCATACTGCATAATGGTTAAATTGATAATCATAATTATTTACAAAGTTACAGTCACTATTACTGATCATGATTGTTGTCATCATTTTATCAGAATTATTTCACGTTTACCAATAAGCACAAATCAAGAGAGTCTACTCCTGCACATGGTATATTTTACCTCATCTAGTTTCCTGATTTTTTATATGATCATAATATAAGAAATATCAAAAGCTTATTTCAAAAGCTAAGACAGTGATATTCCTAATAATAATTACAATAATTTAAAATTACATTCATGTCTTTCTATTAAAACAACAAGAAAGACTTTGTATTGTGGCACAGAGGTTGCTCATGTGCATTTATTTAACAACCCAATTGCTAAAAATATAGTTGAGATCCATGTTTGGATTTATTACAGTTTGTCACTGATGGACGATTTAGTTGCAGCAAACAGCTGGAACAACTGTGTGAAGGATCACAGACTGGCTGCTTTACTCTTTCAGTTGAGCAGAATATCTCAATGGAGATTTCTAAACTCCAACTTATATGTTTGTTGATGTTTTCAGCTCATCAGTGCTTTTTCCATGGTTGCCAGGTTGTGAAGATAAAATAAAACAGGGAAGAAAATGTGTCCTTTTAAGAGAGTATCTCATAGGGGGATTTAAACTCTTGACATCTGGCAACCCCAAGCATGAAAGCTTGTGGAGGTCCATTTTTTTCTCCTCTTTTTTTGTTGAAGAAAATAGAAATGTTAAGAAATTTAAGATATAGAGTGTTTTTATTTTTTAAACTACATTTTAGTCTCATTTTTGTCAACGATATTTCCTGTTTATACAGTTAGTTTTAAATGATGTCAGTTTTATCTTGTTTATGTCTTGTGTTAGTCATAAAAAACAGGTTGTCAGCTTAATTTTTTTGTCATAGTTTTTGTTACTGAAATTAACGCTACTCCAGACTAACCCAAACCCTAAAGGAAAACAAAGCAATTACACAACATTCTTAATCTTTTGTCTTGTTTTCCAGTAAAACATCCATGAAATAAGATCAGTTTACTAAATTGTTTAAATTAAGACTTGTTTTGGAAAGAATGATTCATGATTTTTGTTTTAAGTTAATTTTAATTAAATTTGTTAAATTAATGTATTTTAATTTATAATTAAAATATTTGTCATAATATTTTATGCCATGTTAGTTTTCAAGTAAAAATATGCTTTATGATATTTTTACTGAGACAAATCAAAAATACTGAATAAAAGTGTTTTGTGATGTGAACATTTTGCATTTGTAGAATATAGAATTTAGGTAACTTTGTGGTCTAGTTTTGTTTTGCGAGGTAAAGCTAGTAAACCCACACACACCCTCAGAGGTGTGTACACAGTTCTCACACTTTGAAACAGACATAGGAACTGAGGTTTGACAAATCTGATGTTTTTCAATAGTCGTTATAAAGCAATGTGTGAGTCAGTAGGTTGCTTCAGCAGTACCTTTGAAGCATTTCCAAGCAAGAAATCAAGAATCAGTCATGTCTTAAGCATGCAGACGGTCATGTGATTACCACACAAAAACTCAAACACATATGCTTTCTTTCACACAGTGCACAAACATTCCCACTCGCATATTTTCTTCAGTGCACAAATTACCCAGTTGCCCACATGATCGGACATGCAACTCACTAAAGGCGAAGGGAAACCTTTATGCACTTGTGCGGCACATACAGACACATGCTTTATACACACTCGAATGAATCTTTGCACAAGGGCACTCATACTAAGCGAATTACCCATATAGCCTCCCAAGAGACCCCACTCTTTCTTACTCCTCTATTCTTCCCCCATGTCTACCTCTCCTTCTCTCTGTCTCTCTACACACCCCTCCTTACACCCGCATCAGCTACATTCCAGAGATGACATCATCAGTTATTTAGCCCCTCCCACACTCCCACAGGGTGGAGAGACGACGAGAGAGAGAGAGAGAGAGAGAAAGGAGGGAGTTCAAGAGCGTTGGGTTGGGTAGGGCTCACCATAGACAGAACGAGAAAAAGAGATATAGAGAATAACAGAGGGACGTGACAACGAGACATGAACTTGAAAAAGCATGAATCAGGACATAAGAGGTAAATTTAAGCTGTTAAAGAGGACACTATTAAGAAAACGTATAAAGAGACGTTTGACACATTGGAGCTTTAGGGACTGTTTCTCTCGATTAGTGAGTTTCGGTTTTCTGTATTTGCATGTATTAGCAGACTGCATGTACTATGCTATCTTAGTCGATTTGTTTGCCTGGAGCCGGACAGCGTTTCGTCAGCCTGCCGTGTCTCTGTTTTGTTAATAAATTCTTAATGTAGCCCATGTCGAGTTTGTGTCAGTGTGTTTTGAGGTTAGTGTTGATGGAGGGCTGGTGCCTCTGGTCAGCTTGACATCCTCTCTACAGTTACACTCTATGGGTCGTGCAAGTTGTTGAGGTTTTAGAGTCGATGTCTTCTCGTTTTTATAACATTATACTGCAAAAATAATTTTCAAAATCAGTATTTTAGTCATATTTCTATTTAAACATCCTTAAAACAAGATCAATTTAATTTAGAAGGTGGTTTTACCTTTCTTATAATATGACATGAATTAAGTTTTAAATTTTTCTAAATCCTATCCTTATCCTTTTCTTATGTATTTTTCTTGCTTTAACTATAAATCTAAATATCACACATTTATAATATATTCATAGAGATTTAATGTTAAAACTAAATCAAATCTTAAAAAATAATTTAATCTCTTAAAATAAATTAGAAACATAATTTGTGTAAACTAAATTTTTTGTCTCAAAGGATTTTTTTTTTTTTCTGGAAAAAAATATTTATTACATTGTGGTGTTGTGGTGAATCTCTCATAAATCTCTCAATGATTTCCTTTTTTCCTCCTGATAACTTTTTAGATAATTTTAGAAAATTATTATAAATCATCAGCTTTTGTCTAATCGCCAGACATCTTTACGTAAGCCAGTTTTGGTGTTTGAAAAACTAAATAAGCTAGTACTACACTGAAACTCAGTATTATGACACAATCACATGATCAGTATAGTAATAGTGTCTCATGGTCAGTATGTAATAGTAATGTCATCTCTCTTACCTCTTTTTTTTTTCTATGAACTTTTCACATCCACTCCTTGATCCCTTTCTCACTCTCTTGAACTTATGTCACCCCTTTATGTTCCTTTAGAATTAAACAGTTGTATTTCTCTCTTTCAGGCATATTCCCATGATGCCTACCTAAGAGGGAACAATCCATATACAGGAAAGGCCCAGAATCTTCCTCCACCACCCCCTGTCCTCTACCCTCCACGTACAAAAACCCAGCCTCCTGCGGGGTACCCCCTCAGCCCTGCCCCAGCTTCTTCACACATGGGGCAAAACCAGCTGGACAACTGGAGCCGCTGGCCCGGCTCCTCGTCTGGTCCCTCTCCGCCCCTTGACAACCGGACAGTATCTTCCAATGCCGTCTGGGCAGCCGAGGGCAGGAGCTGTGAGCCAGGAGGTGTTGGTCACAGTAGCCCTGCACACCGAACTGAGGAGATCCAGTATGGAATGACTGACAGGGCACAGCAGGCAACCGGACAAATGAGAGGACGCTCATATTCATCATCTTCCTCCTCGGGAGGGATGATGAGCCCATTGCATCATGCTCATCTCGCCAACCACAACGTGGGGCACATCGGAGGCCGCAAGGAAAGCCTACCTTGGGCCAGCCCTTCTCAGTCAACATCAACACCCCCATCCAGCCGCAGCGAACGCACCCAACAAGCCCTTTCCAACTGGTACTACAGCCAGGTACCAGGCCGGGAGCGGGAACGGGAACGAGAGCGATCAAATTCTCGATCCATGCATCCACGCCACAGGAGTTTCTCACAGGACCGTCTAGGTGAGCTTGGAAGGGCCAGGCGTTCGCAGCAAGCAGGTTTTCCCCACAGTGCGTCGCAAGACACATTGCTGCTGCTTCAGCAGAGCTCGGCAGCATACGCCGATCCCCACTGGAACCACGGAGACTGGCGGGGTGAGCATGCTTATGGACAGCACCCATCCGCGGTGGCCTATGGGCGCAAGTCCTCCGAAAACCTTCTCACAAGCCGGTACGGACATTCGGGACGTTCACTGGAAACTCTCGACCGAGCTGTGGGGATACTCTCACCACGACTCGAAAGATCCACTTGGGTCCAGCAGCCTCCAAACAGGACTGAAAGCTATCTGAGACGTGGCGGACATTGTGAGTCACACCACCAACACACACCTCAGCATCCAAACCTCACACACGCAGTGCACCAACATTCAACTCAGACTCCACAACCACAGCAGGCAGCTCCACAGGCAAGGCGTTTGCCTTCTTGCCAGAGTCTAGATGAGGAGCCAATTGGCTATCGTAGCTACAGCCCCTCTTTCAACCGGAAGACTGGCCGTATCTTGCAGCAAGCCCAGTCATTCAGAGACCCCTCTTACACAGGTCCACACCTCTGGACCCCTACAACCAAAACCAGTCCTCCAGAGGGGCGTCCACCCTCGGCCTCTCCTTCCCCAGCTCCACCAACCACCTCTTCTTCAACTGCTATTCCCACACCCCTTGAAGGACAAGACAGAACTTACCGACCCACTAATCATGACAGAGGGGCAGGGGAAGCAACAGGTGAAGCCCAGACACAGGAAGTGGTTCTGAGGCAGAAACCACCCACCGGCCGAAGGGGTGCGAACGCCCTACGACATCCACATTACGGCATAGCTCTTGACTCCAGTGACCCTCTACTCTTTACCTCTGATCCTACGGAGCCCCCTGCCAAAGCGGAGAGTGCTATTTCTCATCGTCGTACGAATGGTAACCTACCACCGCTATCCATAGAGGATGATTCCCTCGCGTCAATTCCCTTCATAGGTAAGCCCTATTGACTCTCATGTTCTCCTTTTCCTCTTGGTGTATTCAGAATACCGTTCCATCTAGTTCCCAGTTTCTCTCTCTTCCTCTCTTCCAATCATTTGCTCGCTCTATCCTGCACATGGTTGTTATTTTAACAAGGAAACTGATTAAGTATCCAGACACCATTAAAATAGACTGATGGGAATGTTGGAGAATGACTGTCTTAATAACTCACAACCCCACTGGTCTTACCCTTCATTTCCTATGTCTGGTGAACCAGCGTGCATGTCTGTGCATTAGGTAATGCTGGAATCTCCCATGGTCAGCCTGACAATATTAGTTGTCTGTGGCTGAATCAGACTTACTGGATTTAAAGTAGTCCTATTTTTCGTTCTTCCTCTCCTTTTTCCACTCTTCCAGTGCCTCACCCAATTCCATCCTGTTTCTACAGTTTTAGTAGACGCTTCTGTCCAAATTGATGGCATTCTTTGGGAATTGAGCTCATGACCTTTGCATTGCTAGTGCCACGCATAACTGTTTGAGTTATGGGAACACTATGAAGCTAAAGGACTTGAAGTGAATTGTCTCGAATATTTACATACTGTAGAAATGTTGATTGATTGGCTAAGGCACAGTTGTGTGAATAAGTGTGTTTTATAACCTACCCTTATTTTAGGGTCAAAATAGCTGAAAAATATCTGCTGATTTTAACGAAGTCACCTTTAAATGGGAAAATGGTTTATAAATAAACTATATAAGTAAAGTCTTAGGGTAAAGTTACGGTTTGATTGGTTTTATTTGAAAAAAGCAGCTGTCTAAATGTGTGTAGTTTGTGTGTTTGCTCTGGCCTGTAGCTCAAAGTGATCTTGTCTCTGCTTGCTTTTATTACTAAACCAGAGTGCAAGAGGAAATCTGAAACAAAATGGCTGGCTGAATACAAAACATTCAAAACAAATGGTGATATACACATAGACACCAAAACTCTTACTGTTAAATGTGCTACAGAGTGGTTATACTGTATATGGTTGGCCATGAATCTCTTGTTTCCTCTAATTATATGTTTATAGCACAGCTGGATTCAAGTGGAGTGCTATTGATTTTGCAGTTTCCTTAAAAGCTTTCAGTTGGTCATTTGCTTTCCTTTGCATTAGGAGTTGTAATGGCAACATTAAAACAAAACCACTTAATTTAAGGCCTATTTCTTAGTGATTTTTAGATCATTCAGATCTTTTCACTGCTGGACATCTTTTTTATCATCTGTTGTGATTGCATAAGCTGTTGTTAGTGCAGTGCATTCATTCCTGAGGGAGGTTAAGCCTAAAACCACTATGCATAAAAGTGCCCCACCTTTAGCATTCAGTACAGACGAGAAGCATGTTTCTACTACCACACACCTGTACAGTGCAACACACCCCTTGAGTTAGACCCTTCAGTTTGATTACATTTATTAAAATTATCTTGCTTACGTTATGTGTTTGTGTATGTTTAGGAGAAGTTGTGGAGTCTTGCAAAAATGTGACTACATATTTAGGATGAGAGCAGGTTGGTGTATCCCAGGCCCTGGTATAGAGATTGATGGAGGCAGAACAGCATAAAAGACTCTGAAACGGAGAGGACTAAACTGAAACTAACAGAAATGCTCACAAGCTGGGGCATGTTACACCATACTGATAAAAACACAACAGGCAGACTGTTCTTGCTCTACCTGCCATGTCAGTGGAGTTGTTTGTACTGGAATTTCTCTTATTGATTTGGGGTGAATGGTTTTCAAACTGCGTTATTGTGTTTGTGCAACTGGATCTTTGTTTTGTGTAAAGATGACATTCAAGTCATGATTACAACCGGGAAGCATAAATAATTAAATTTAATTTTAGTAATTTTGTTTCTGTTTGTTTGTTTTTTTGTAAATATGCCTATATCGTTTTTATTTCATTTTTATTTTAATTTTTTTATATATTATTTTATTTTAGTTAATGTTTGCTTTATTTCAAATAAATAATAAATATATAATGATTTTATTGTAGTTAGATATAATAACCCTGGTTACTGCATAACTTACCTGGTAACCTGGTTACTCCAAAATTAATATATTCTAAGGAAAAAACACATAACAAACAAATATCTTTATTCATTCAAGCCCACAGAATAACAATACTCAATCAGTTACTTTTTATCACTTTATAAACATATTTTACTAAAAGTCATGCTGATCAGAAATCTCTGATTCATTCTTACTGAAGTTTCTGAAAAACTTGTCTCAGTTAGCAACAGTAGCTGAGGGAGGTGGAGCTTAGCGAAGGGTCATTTCAGGTAAAACATTTTTCAGAGAAATGAGGAACGTTAAAATTGTTTTGGAGTGAATTTAGTTGTATCACACAGTGTTTACTTTTGTGTTGTTTAGTTGCTGAAGACTTGCACTTTATAATCGTGTAATGAACTGAGAATGGCAGAAGGAAGAGGGGCAGGGAGCAGGGGTTTTTGGGGTTAGAGGTGAAGGACACACACATACACTCTCACACACAATCAGATCTTACCGGACACAATCGGCACACTCAGCTCTTTCTGCCCTCAATGTGGTCATTGTGTCTCCAATAAAAAGGGGAGGAGTCTTCCCTCCACCAACCATTCACACACTAACACGCTACACGCAAAAGATATTTGCACATCCGCACACACGTTGTCTCCCTTAAAACCCATCTAGTTTTTGGAGAAATCCCTCTCACCACACTTTTGCTCATATTACAGTGTTGTCAAGCCTGGTTTCATTTTGATTTGTGACACTATAAAAGGAAACCTCACCATGTTCGTTATATTTGTGTTCTTCACTCTTTGGTTTTGTGGATATGTCTGCAGAAAGACTGCATATTGTGGCCAATGAGAGTCCGTTCATGGAAGTACTTCTGGTGGGCTGGGTTATTTACAGCATCTCATCTGAACCTCAAAATAAGACTGTTGCACATGACCGATGTTGAAGTAGTACAGATGGATTTTGTATGTGCTAGTGTTGTATGTCCATGATACAGACTCTATGGAGTTGTGTGTGTGTGTGTGTGTGTGTGAGCTCATACTCAGGCTTCAGTAATGAGGGCCTTTGTTAAACCCACAGAACAGCTATTTCTGCCAGTGGCTGGAAAACAAGCACAGTCCAGATTCCACATCCTAGATTGGGAATGTTTCCGCCCCTGCTCCCTTCTAGTGTGTGAGAGAAAGAGTAGACAACATCAGAGAATTAAAAGAAAGAGGATTCACTTGATTTAAGACAAACATATTTAATTAGAGGTTGGTTGATGTGTGTATATTGTAATGAATGTTGGAGACATTTAAAAATCTGATTAACTGATGACAAAGAAGAAAAGAAGTGGTCTTCTATGAAGTCTGAAGAGCTGGGTGGCTGAGATAAAGATAGTCAAATTATTATGACAAAAAGTTGAGCACAGAGATAAAGAAACACAAATAATGAGAATAGAGAGCAGCATGCTGATAAGTTTAAACAGGGGACCTTCTTCTTAAAGGAATAGTTCACCCAAAATGATAATTCTGTCATTAATTACTCACCCTCATGTCGTTCCAAACCTGTAAGACCTTTGTTCATCTTCAGAACACAAATTAAGATATTTTTGATGATGTCCGAGAGCTTTCTGACCCTGCATAGACAGCAACGCAGCTGACACATGCGTTGTGATACTCTTGTAAACGTGCTGCAGAGACTGACGTAGAAGAGAAGAAATTGCTGAATAAAGTCATTATTTTTGTTTTCTTTGTTCACAAAACGTATTCTCGTAGCTTCATAACATTAAGGTTGAACCACTGATGCCACATGGACTATTTTAACAATGTCCTTACTACCTTTCTGGGCCTTGAGTGTGGTAGTACCGTTGCTGTCTATGGAGCGTCAGAGAGCTCTCAGATTTCATCAGAAATATCTTAATTTGTGTTCTGAAGATGAACGAAGGTCTTACAGGTTTGGAAAAACCTGAGGGTAAGTTCTTTGGGTGAAATATCCTTTTAAGCTTTTAGAAGCTTTCTAGAAACTAGAGGGCCTGTATTATAACCTGGAGAATGCCGTCTGTTAGCATTAACCTTCTTCTCAACTCCCTCAGCCTGGTTTTATTGGTCTAGTCACCTGATCCGTAAATGTCATGTGACTAATCAAAGCAGGAAAATTACATCATAGCAACACTGATTGGCTGATGGAACAACAAGAACACTTTTCATTTTGATAGTTTTGAAAAGGATGATAATGATAATAATAACTGTTAAAATTTGATACAACTTATTATTTTTGTTTGTTATTGACAGCTGTTTGGTGGGCTACATGTGTATGTTTACTACTAAATGCTTATTATTTGAACAATTTTCAAGTTTTAGTACATTTTGTTCCTGAAATCTCTCTGAATCCCAGTTTAGGATAATCAGATTTTTTTTGGATCAAAGGTATGCCAATCCCACTAAAATGTGTTTTGAAGAACCCATATTGTAGGGTTGATCCAGATCAAAACCAAGAATGAATTACACGATCAACTCCAATCCCAGAATCCTTTGTTTTTTCTTTTAAACAAACGATTTTCAAGATTTCATCTAATCCGCCAAAATCTGATCAAATCACTTTTCACTGGCCCTAGAGCTAACCGGACTGTGCTAACCAGCCAAACCTTGTTTAGAAATCCTCTTGTTTAGCGGTGTTTGTGTTCTGCTGCCACCTGGTGGTGTTGACAGATGTTGTTTCAGGTGGTTTACTGGTTGACAGAATCTCCTTAGTCACTGAAATACCAACGTGCTGCCAAGTTGTGTTTTTGAAGCGATCATGTTACCGCCGCAGGGCAAGAAAGACCTGACACATAAGTGCAAGCACATGCTTTGAAAACAGAGGTTTATTTTAAAGAATTCATTGAAGGTGCCACTCATCTCACTCACACATGGCTAATATGTGTTTATATATGAGGGATTTGGGGAAAAGAAAGACTTTGACAGGATGGATCTTTTAATGTATTATTAGCTTTAACCAGTTAACCACGCCAAAGAGGTTGTTATAAAAGCATACCTGCAGCAACCAACTACTTCCCACGAGAAACACACAACACTGAGCAGTATGCACTTTAGCAAGAACTGAAACCACAAAATACAAAAAGCACTTGTAGTTCCACATTGAACACTTCTTTCATGGAGGGCCACGAGTCAGGTACAAAATGCTGTATGATTTATTCATTCTTTCTCTTTCTTCTCATCATTTTTCACTTTGTCACATATTAAATGCATTAACGTTACTTGCTTTAATACATGATGAGTGGGTACAGATATAGCTTCTGCTTACAGTAACACTCGATTACTCCTCCTCTCTTGAAGAGTCTCTAAATCTCATGAGGTTTTGCAACAAATTGAGTGTTTGGAAATTCAATTGTTTACTTTTCTATGCACTCATGTCAGAGAGGAAGAGTTTCTTGTGTTTTGGTGTATTATGATATTTCAATATCTTGAAATTAACTGTGCAAAACCATTTTGCTTTCCCTCTAACCTTTCCCTCCTTTCTTGTTATTGGTTTCCCTTCTTTCAATCTTACTCCTTTTTCCAATATAACTTTCTTTTATTCTTGTTTTCCTTCCTTCCTTCCTTCCTCCCCCTTTTCCTGTCCTTTCCTCCGTTCCACTCCTCCCACAGATGAGCCGACCAGTCCAAGTGCAGATCTGCGGGCACGTCATGTCCCCGCCTCCTCCGTCGTGTCCAGTGGCGGTATAAACTCCGCCCCTGCTGTGACCACAAGCCCCGCCTCCCCAACCTTCACCTTTCCCCTCAACCGCCTTTTCTCCCACGACTGCAGTGAGTGAAGCTGAGAAAGAGAAACACTGTTACTGTTACTACTAAATGATCAAATCACTGCGTACATGAAAGCATCGCGACAAGTTTACGAAATTATGTAAACATTCAGAAGCTGCATGTGATCGCTGTAAATCTCCTCCTACTGCATGCGTACTCATACAGCACACATAAGTCAAATGTATATGTGCATGCTGTACTGCATATGCTCACATGATCGTTCGGTAATGCCCGTGCACCGTCTTTGGACTTCACTGAGACTGTGATGAAGATGACCGCCTTCCTACCTCCTAATCTCAAATTACTTCCTGTATCCTTACCAATTCCACACTAACTGTCCTTCATCAGCGCTATCTCTTCTTTTCCTGTATAACAGCTCTTTGTCATTTTCACTGTCTGTAATGAATCATGTAATGTCTGTCTTTTTCTGTCTCTATAAGCAGGTGATCCCAAGTCTAATCGTCGCTCTTCTTACCTGCTGGCCATCACCACTGAGCGCTCCAAGTCATGTGATGAGGGGCTTAATGCATATAGAGAAGAGGGGCGGGTCTTCTCGTGAGTTTTGGGACTTTACTACTAGGATTAAATACGCTTCACACTTAAGAATGTGTGAGTTTATTTTATTTTTGAACATACTGTGCTTCTTCAACAGGAGGATTCCAAAAAGAGTTAAGAGCTTCTTTACTGAAGGGGTGAGTTTAATTTCCTAAATTACCGTAGAAACTGGGTCATACACCACAAAATTTCGGCATGAACAAAACTGTATTGTTTTGAGTCAACGTTAGTCAACGTAATATGATATATTACTGTGTATAGATCAGATGTTGGATGCTGATTGGTCAACACCAGTTTTATTTTAGTATTATTATTGCCTTTTTATGACTAATATTTTTTCATTATTATTTTATTAAGAAAAGCCTTTCTAGAGGCTCGAGATGCAAATTAGCATATGCTATATTCTCTAAGTACAATGCATATTTTCAGCTTCTTCTGGCTGGACTTATATACCATTATATATATATATATATATTTTTTTTTTAATATTTAAAATTGGATTTTCTATTTATGTTTTTAGTTAACAGTTTAATATGTACTATTATAGTTAAGCTTAAATTATAAATTTAACTAAGTTTTCAATTTAATTTTTTTAAGTTTAAAAACTGTATGTGCATCTGTCGATTTTAATTCATTTTTGTATAAAAATACATTTCATTTCTGTTAATTTTATTTTGTTTTAGTAATTTTAGTACTTCAAATTTTTTATTTCTGTTAGTTGCAAAGGCAACATCTATTTTTTTAAGTTCAAGTTTTTCAGCTAATATTTATATTATTATTGCTTTTTAATTTAACAAAAACTATTTTAATAGTTAACAGTAACAACAGTGGTCAGTACACCATTCCAGCCACATTATAATCCATGCTATACTAACAGTTTTGACCTCTCCATCATCTAATTTTTTCCAATTGAATATGTGCGTTTGCTAAACAAATGCCTAAATAGTTATTTAACTATTGGTTAACATTTTCCAATTACCCAAGAATAGATGAAAAAGTAAAAAATATCCATTTTGTTTCAAATTGAATTGTATGATATTTTAACTCAAAACGTTGTAGTATGCAGCTTTAAATGTTCTCTTCCTGTATTCTGGTTCTTTGTATACTGTAGTTCCATGTCATGTCAGTGTCACAGTTGTGTATTTCTCTGTCCCGTGTCATGGTTTAGTCTCTGGACAGTCTGGGTGCTGCAGAAGAGGCTCGCTCTAAACGACACTCTACCTCGGAGCTGGGCAGCATCAGCTACAGTGACGTGAAGAGAGAAGGCTGGCTCCACTTTAAACAGATCCACACGGAGAAGGGCAAGGTAAGCCAAACAGACAGCGAGGGTTCATTTATAATCCCAGGGAGCAGTTGGTAGTGGCTTAGATAAAGATGTGGGCTTGTAACCGGAAGGTTTTAGGTTCAAACTCTTCCATGCAAGTTGCTTTGGATAAAAACGTCTGTTAACAGACTACTGTAATTAGTCACCTATGACCTGATGGATGAGATTTGTCTTCTCTCTCTCTCTTGCAGAAGGTGGGTAGTGCCATCTGGCCTTGGAGGCGGGTGTTCTCCGTGCTTCGGTCCCACTCTCTGTTCCTCTACAAAGACAAACGAGAGGCAGTGCTCAAAGGGGCGGTGCTGGGAGGCGGGGCCGAAGAAGAGCAGCCAATCAGCATCCGGGGCTGCCTTGTGGACATTGCGTACAGCGAAACGAAGCGCAAACATGCGCTGAGGTTGACCACACAGGACTTCTGTGAATACCTGTTACAGGCGGAGGACAGAGACGACATGCTGGAGTGGATCAGAGTCATCAGAGAAAACAGCAAGACTGACAACGAGGTGAGAGTGTGAGAATGGCACATAGACTTCAATCGAACGAAATGGCAAGAATAAATTTGTTGTTCTGGGTTTGTCCAGATAAATGACACTGGATTTTTGAGGTTATCATTGCCTGTGCAGGAAGCAGTGCATGTTTACATGGTGTTTGTTTTTGAGATCTGCTTCCTCTCTTACTGCTGTTTACTGTCAGCAGGCTTTGCTATCACTCCCAGGTGTGCTAATAAATGTGAATATGGCCATAATATATGGGCTTTTATTGATATACATACATATATAAAAATTATATATATATATGGGTAGTTGACATAAAAATTGGACTGTGTCCTATGGTGTGACATAGCAAAAATGTAGAAAAAAAACCTTAACATACAAATAGCATGAGAAAAATGTATCTTCATTCTTAGTTACAAATAGCATGAGAGAGGTTTATCCTCAGTGTTTGAGTTTTTTTGGGGGTTTTTACATTTTTCTGTCACACCATCACATTGATACGTCAACTACCCATATATATATATATATATATATATATATATATTTAAATGGATATGCATAAAACCTAACATACTTGGAAAAACTACAAATTTAATTTAATTTAATTATGAATGAAAACAAAACCCAACATGCTTGGGAAAAATAAAAATAAAGTACATTTTATTTTGTTTTCTATTTTTTATTTATTTTGTGCACATGCTGAAATAAAACCTAAATACATGGGGATATCTAAAATTAAAATCAAGCCCTTTTTTAGTTTAAGAAATATGAAAATGTATTTTGTTTTAATTTTTCTTATTTCTTTTTAGTTTTCCAATTATGTTAGGTTTTATTATAGTGTGTGAAAATGTTGTCATTTACAGTATGTAGTTCTCATTACCGATAGCACAGCTTGTCATTTTCCCAAACACTTTGGCTCTGTGGCCTGTGGTTTGCACTGCCCAAAATGGCTAAATTTGCTCAACCAGTGGTGTTTGGGGTGGGACAATTAATAATTTTTCAATTAAATTTAAATGCTCTTTATTCATATGTGCCTGTAGGAATTGGGTTTCTCACGACAAGCTCTCATCAATAAGAAACTTAATGACTACAGGAAGCAAAGGTGAGATTGGAGATCATTATAACAATTTTAACACTTTTCACTGTTCCGAATTTAAAACAATCATCCTCTTCTTGGTTCCCTCCTGTAGTCCAACGGGTAATAAACCAGACTCCTCACCCAGAGTGCCTCGAATGACATTTCTGCTCAGTAAGCAAGACAACAGCGCACCTCCACGTTCCCCAAAACACGAGGCCAAAGATGAAGGCAGCCCTCCTAAATCTCCATGGGGCATAAATATAATGAAGAAAGCTAAGAAAGCAAGTCCTAAAGCATTTGGTGTGCGTCTAGAGGACTGCCAGCCTGCTACAAACAACAAGGTGTGCCCTTTTTGCAGTGTGCTGAATGTGTTTCTTCTGCTTACTGATAAGTTTAGGTTAGTATGTTTACATGTGTATTGTTTGTGTAGTTCATTCCCCAGATTGTGGAGATCTGCTGTGGGTTGGTGGAGGACATGGGTCTGGAGTATACAGGGATCTACAGAGTGCCAGGAAACAATGCAGT
>JAFVLL020021088.1:0-14371 GCA_021397915.2 Tor tambroides | reverse complement strand
TTATGCTCATCAAGGCTGTATCTGTTTGATCAAAAATAAAGAAAGAATAATTTAAAAAGAATAATAATAAAGAATAATTTTTTGAAATATTATTGCAATTTAAAATAACAGTTTTCTATTTTAATATACACTCTAAAAAAAATGGTGCTATATAGCACTAAAAGTGGTTCTTTGGCTCGTAATCATAGGGGAACCAAATCTTGGTGCTTCAGTGGTTCTTCAGCGGTTCTTCAACGGTTCTTTGGCATGACTGAGGGGTTATATAGCACCGCTACCATATACAGAACCTGTTAAGCTCCTGTATGGTTCTTTGGGGTGATTAAGGTGCTATATAGCACCATTGCCGTACAAAGAACCTGTAAGCCCCTTTAAAGGTTCTTTACGAGCCAAAGAACCACAGTTGGTGCTGTTTAGCACCATTTTGTTGAAGAAATACAGTGCAATATGGCACCTCTTATGGTTCTACATAGCACCATTTGACAAAGGTGCTGTATAGCACCTTTAAAGATGTGGTGCTATATAGCACCAAAAGTGGTTCCCCTATGATTACAAGCCAAGAACCACTTTTAGTGCTATATAACACCAATTTTTTTTTAGAGTGTAAACTTAAAATATATTCCTGCGAAGCAAAGCTGAATTTTCAGTATCATTACAGTCTTCAGTGTCACATGATCCTTCAGAAATCATTCTAATATGCTGATTTATAATCAATGTTGGAAACAGTTGTGCTGCTTAATAGATTTAGGGACCTGTGATACTTTTTTCAGGATTCTTTGATAAAAAAAAAAGTTAAAAAGAAAAGTGTTTATTCGAAATTTTGTTACAATATACACTACTATTCAAAAGTTTGGAGTCAGTAAATTTTTTTTTTCTTTCTTTCTTTTCTTTTTTTTTAAGAAATTAATACTTTTAGTTAGCAAGGATGTGTTCAATTGATAAAAAGTGATAGTAAAGAGTAAAAATTTAGAAAAGATTTCTATTTTGAATAAATACTGTTCTTTTAAACTTTTTATTCATCATAGAATCAAAGCAAAAAGTATCACAGGTTCCAAAAAATGTTAAGCAGCACAACAGTTTGATTATGATCTGATATGAACATATTAGAATGATTCCTGAGGGATCACGTGACACTGAAGACTGGAGTAATGGCTTATGAAAATTCAGCGCTGAGTCACAAAAAAAATATTTCTTTAAAAGTATATTAAAATAAGAAACCAATATTAGAAATTCCAATTATATTTCACAATATTAGCCTACTGTTTGTTTCTGTATTTTGACCAAATAATAAATACAGCCTTGATGAGCACTTTGAAGAGACTCCATTAAAAAAACTGATCCCAAATTTTTGAACGGCAGTGTATATATATTATTTGTACATATGTTCATATTAACATATTATTTTAATATGTAAATTATTCAGCATGTTATATATGTTTTTATACATTTTATATAGGGCTTTATTATAGAAGTTATAAGGTTAAATTGAGGTCACATCGTCCAGTTTACTGTAATGATTTGCCACAATGTGAGGCACAATGATAACAATTAACTTTATTACTTTGTGTAGGCGTACGGTACACATGTGCAACACCTTTAGTCATACTATTTGTCAGTCTAACGCCCTGTAGCAGGGTAGACAACCCCCCACCTCCCCCCCGCCAGTATCTTCCCGGAAACCGGCTCGTATCAGGCCCGTGATACGGCGTGCGGCGGAGACAAGCAGCCAGTGGCGAGTTTCGGTCGTGACGTGTGTCGCCAGTACCCGCCCATCATCCGCAGCCCGTGTTTGCGGCACAGGGAATCCGTAACCTGGACAAACAGCAGCCAGACTTCAGTCCACAGATCCATCCATCATCGCTATGGGAATTATAGCGTTCTTCTTCCAAAACGAAGCGCTTATCCCCTACTACTTGAAACACGTGCACGCCGGGGCACAGACTATAAAAAGGCGTCAGTGGACGGAATTTGTACACTGAGGGAATAACCCAGCAAAGGGACAATACCTCACAACAATGTGGGTGTCCTGTTGATGCGGAGATGCTGATGCTCCACCTATGAAGGCGAAAAGTAACAGATGTGGACCTGGGCATATTTAAACAAGAGTGATTCCACTAGGACAATGCCTGGGAAAATGTCTATGACTTGGTCGTTGATAATGGTAAGTGGAGGATACATTTATTTACGCATTATGCTTCTCTTGTCCTCTGGAATATTCTGGCTTTTGTTGGATTTAAAGGGACAGTAGAGGTACCTGGTGTCGCTCTTAGTGTATACTACTGTAGTGAGGATGGAGCCCAAACAAAAGATGAGGACAGGATAATAAAACAAATATTTTCCTTTTAAACGAATTAGTAGTTAAGGTGGCACACCTAGGCTTATAACACAGCTTAAATGGATAAACACAATCTTATTGTAGGCTATTGTTTGTGGTAGTAATTTCACACATTATCCTACATTAGTCAATATTTAATAATAAAAGCGTTAAATAACAGTACTATCAAATGTGGAATTGTTAAAGGTTAAACTAGGGACACCACTTGACCTATTTTAAGCTGTATTAAAATGGGAAGTATTTTTTTTCGTCTTGTGTATACATTATTTTACATGGTTGTAGTTATTATGGCTTAATATTCCTACTTCTTAGTTTACAGACATTTGCTTTACTTTAAACTGCTGCCTTGTTAAAATTTTAAAAACATTCACTTAATGTTTGTTTTTGTTTTGGAGATATTAACCAGTGATATTTTTTTTATTAAATCAATGTGATTTGTATGACTTAATATGCCTGTAGTCATGGTTTTGATGTAATTGGCTTGATATTTTCTATACGTTTTCATTCTAAAGACATGTGCATGACTTATGTTATTGTTTCATAGACAATGCCATGTTGACATGACTTAATATGCCTAGTGTGTTGTAAAGATTTACATTACTTAATATCCTCATGCAATAGGAAGTCAGCTGAGGTTAATTTGGTATATCACTTCAGAGTGGCTCATCCATTAGCAGGCCTTTATCAGGGGACCTTTAAATCCCATAATGCAAACAGCTTACTGTTGCTGTTCAGTTTTCAAAAATTGGATTCAGTTGTTTGATACCCATCCAGGCTAATATGCATTGTTAATCTCACAACACCAGAAGGTTTAGCAGTTTACTCTGTTGGTTTAAATCATCCATGCACCCTCGAAAAACGTATTTATTGGCATGACGCAAATGATGCAGTGTGTTTGGCAGGTGGCCTGACATTTGCAGGCATATTCCTCGCTCATTCATGCCGCCTGCAGACTCGTTGGCTGTTGTTGATTATAAAACGGGCATGAATGCTGCCAGACAGGGAGTGTTTTTGTTCTTGCTTTGCAGTCTTCAGTTATGATGTATCAGAGGTGTAACAGGTGCCCTGTTTGTCTAGCAGAGTCTGGCACATGGAGTATCACATCTGTCCCTGTGTCTGTTCTTGTAGATTTGCATGCTCTGTTTGTCTTGAGGACAAAAAACGTTCGCAAATCTGTCCTGAAGTTCATAGGCAAATTCAATGAGACACACCCCAGGATAGGGGGTTGTTCTATGACACTTTTACATTTAGTCTCCCCACATATGTTCAATATTTAGTTACATCTTTGATTACTCGCTAAGTATAAATGAATGTGAAGTTATGTAATTCTGCATGCACAGATTGCAAGCTCATGTATCAGCGAAAAGCCAAGTCCATTTACTCAAAGGTTAGTCAGGAAACCCCATGAGTCATTACAAAACATCATGGCTCATAAGAGCAACTCAGTCAACAATCAAGCCTCGCAAAGTGTAAATTATGGTTTTAAATATCCTGCTTTAACCTTGTAAAGCATGACATATGGAATAATATTCAGATAAATCTATTGTTAATTGAAAATCTTAGAATCTTAAAATCTTTATTGAACAAAATATTAATAACATGTTTATATAATATGTTTTGTAGAACATTTAATACATGAGGCTTTTATGGCGCATATAGTATGATATAGTGAAACACAGAAACATAGTGTATACTCGAAGAAGAAAAAACATCTCAGTTTTATTTAGAAGCCCCAAACTGAGCAAAATTGCCCGATTTGGTGTAGTAGTTGATATTTACATGGCCAATAGTATGATGAGGTTCTGATAGCTTATGACAGTATAGAAGACTACTTGCATAAAAAGCATGTAAATATCAGTTCTCGTAGTTTTATTATCAAATCAGTTTTTTTATTATGTATAGGGCAAAACATAATACAGTGCAATAAAGCCTGTTTTATCATGTTTGACACTTAAATTTTAACATGATTTTCCAAAAAAAAAGTATGTATAATCAAGTAAACATTACAGTAAATCCATTAAATGTTCATAATGAAATATTATTAAAAATATGAAAATTATTCTAATGTTCACTTGATAAAAATCAGTAAAAATCGCAGAGGGGTAAAAATGTGTACCACAACCTGAAGAGGACACTTTTAGAACTATTCTAAAAGGCCTTTAATTTGATTAAAAAAATATGAACTGTTATTCAGATGACAGAAAGCATGTAGCAGATTGTGTAAAACACTTTTTTTTCAGCAAAGTTTGATCATGTTGTAGAGGCTTTAGAAATTTGTGTATCAAATGTAGTAGGCTTCATGGTTAATATCTGTTTTCTGATGAACAGAAGATAAAAGCTTAGTCTTAATTAAATTTAAGAAGCTTTTTTTGCTCTTTTGTTGTTTCGCATGGCCTTACAGGTAATAATACGTCTGCTTAACATTTTGAATAAATGTTTATGAATTTTTTTGTATAGCCTATGAGTTTCTAAATGGCACTTTGAAAGTCACAGCTATAAAAGGGTTCGTTTTGAATTGGTGCCAGAACTGCATATTTCCAAATTTCGAGACATTACACAGACATGGATGGCAAGAATGCGAATACATTTATATAAGCTTCCATAAAAATGTCCAAATTAGGTTTCGCACAAGTGCCCTTTTGACCCAGACGCTGTTTAGGGTGGGATGAGAAGGTGGAGTTGTAATATGTCTTAGTGTTTTGTACATCACGTCCCTTCTTGTGGTTATCAAAAGCAAGAGTGCATGAAAAAGTGTTCCTCTTATCTTGGGTTGCCAGTTCCTCTTTCCAGAACCGTTTGAAAGAAAAACCGACTTGTGAGACAACAGTGTACTCATTCTTCGCTTTAGAAGCACACTAAGCATACAGACATTGTCCTGTCATCAGTGAAGTTGTCCCCCTCGCTGCCCTACTTCAAACCCTTGTCTGTTAGCTCACTGCTGGCCCTCTTCTAGAGCTAAGGCCGCTGGGAAAACACAGCTTTGTCTAATCGCTATTCATGTTCAGTCTGTCGTCCTGAAACAATCCCCATCACCTCACGAAGAATAACACGTGCATCCGAGCCCAAGCGCTCTGGCATCATCCTGCGGTTCCCAGCGATGGCAGTATGTGTCGGCTGGAGAATATTAATGTCATGTTTGTTTTGATTCAGCCCTCTCTGTATTAGCAAGGAAATTAGTCTCCTGTGCTTTTATACTAGTCTTCTGTGCGGTCTGTTGTTGAGGAAATGTAGTAAAACTCCAGGGGATTCATGATCAGCAGTTAATAGAACTTTGTGTTTAGAAACTGATGATGCAGCGAGGCCCTTGTGTGCCAGGCTTTCCAGGATCATATTTTTTGGTGACGACGTTTGTACTGAGCCCATAAAGAATATTAGGTGCAGTCAGCTTTGCTGGATGCACCAGAGGAAAGAGGGGGACCGTTATGATCGGAATTTGGCTTTCAGTGGGGCACGCTCAAGCTGTAGTAACTTTAGAGCGGCTGTGTTTACAGGCTTCTTGTCATTAAATGTTATTCTGAAGATCACCAGGCTGTGAGAGTGCTGTCAACGCATTCCAGGTTTCCCTGTTGTTGGTCTGTAAAGTGTTTTTGCATGGGTGATTTGTTGCAGACTGTGTAAACGTTATGCAGACTTAAGTGTTTTAGAGAGGAATTATGAGTTGCTTATGTTTCTCCTTGCATAGCTGGCTGAAGAGAACATATGCTTGTTGATCCGAATCGATGCCACTGCATTCTGATGTCACAATATAAAGTTCTTGAGGTGATCTGCTCCATTTTGTGACATCAATATGCTCTTTGAGATATTGCTCATTACCTAAACTTTTATATTAATGAATATGTTTTGGTTAACAGTAAATGCACACATTGAAACAATTGTTATAATAATAACATTCTTTTACAGACTTCAGTTGAATGAAAAAAAAAGACAAATTCAACCAAAACAGAGCTTCCCACTCATCCTGGACAGTGCAAAGCAGTGTTTTTCACTGCATAGAGTGGTGAAACTTTGTGTTTTTTTTAGTGGTATCTGATGAAATTGAAACAAGGAGACTTTGAAAATATTCCCATATCACTAATGTTCTGAAAGGAGCCATTTTATTTGAAATAAGACAAAGAAAACAGTGTTTTCTTTGTCTTATTTCAAATAAAATGGTTTGCACAATCTTCAATTTCAGTGATCATTCTTCAAAATTTTCCTAAATTCAGTAATAATGCTTAAAGTTGGGATGAAATGGAAGTTAATCTATTCTCTAAATACATTTGTTCATGTGTTTTTTCCCCTGTGAAATGACAGACTTTTTGTATGACGTATACTGGACTTCACCAATCATTTTGTCCAAATAAACCTGCCCCACCCTGCATTTTTCCCAATAACTCATTTTTCTCTGATGTACATCACAACATGGAAGAAAACATCTGTCGCTACTTCCATTTCATCACAACTTCAAATGACTGTTGGTTCCATTTTGTTGAATTATTGACTCTTCCACTAGTGATTATGAAATGTCAAACTTGTAGTTGTTGAAAAGACATGAGTATGTAGCCATCAAACAAATGAAAGAACTTGATTCCTTTCTAGAACCAGTGGTTTTCTTTATCGTTATATTGTTGACTCTTCTTACAATACAACCGATGACGCAGTGGTCATTCATGCTAAATAAGACATTTATTGTGTGTTTTGATTGTTTGTATTGTCATTGCTTAACAGTCTTCTTGTTGTTCTTTCATTGCTGTTAGCTGCTGTTCACTGCGGTCAGTGACGTCTTAACCCACACACTGACCCCCAGCCCGACCACAGAGAAGCCCTTGTCTCCTCGACACTACCACCACACCGACCCCGCCACTGGAAACAAGCTGGTGTGCGACAAGTGTCCGGCAGGCACCTACGTGTCCTCCCACTGCACAGAGGCCAGCGTACGGGAATGCAGCCCCTGCCCAGACGGCACCTTCACCCGGGGCGAGAACGGTGTTCAGCAGTGCCACCGTTGTCAGAGACGCTGCCAAGCCCCATTTGTCGAGAAAACTCCCTGTACGTCCACCACCGACCGGTTGTGCGTGTGTCCACCAGGCAGCTTCTCCCAGGGTGGAAAGTGTCAGCGGTACTCATTATGTCCACCGGGGTGGGGCGTCCGAAAGCGAGGGAGTGAGACAGAGGATGTGCGCTGCCGGCCATGTCAGCGTGGCACCTTCTCCGACGTGGCATCAGATGCTCTGAGGTGCCAATCTCACACAGATTGCTCGTCTCTGGGCTTAACGCTGCTGATCAAAGGCACAGAAAAGACAGATAATGTGTGTGGGCCAACTCCAGCCAGTTCGGATGTCCTACTTGGAGAGGCCTCCGTTTCCACGGTTTCCAGCACTGAGTCAGCATATAGAGGTGAGAGTGAATAAGCTCGGTGAAGAGATATTCCTTACTGAATAGAGTGTGTGTAGTTAGCTAGACAAACTCACGATAGATAGATAGATAGATAGATAGATAGATAGATAGATAGATAGATAGATAGATAGATAGATAGATAGATAGATAGATAGATAGATAGATAGATAGATAGATAGATAGGTAGGTAGGTATTTGTTTTCTTTACTTGGTAGTGTTATATTCTCCTGGTTTGTTATACAAGTGCTTTCATCCTCCGGCTCTGTTACTAACAACTCCCTCTTTTCAACTTGATTGCTCAACCCCTTCATCAACTTCCCTAATTTGATGTTTAAATAAAGCAGTGGTTGTATGTGATGTTTTCGTGTATGTTCTCTTTTTAAGCCTGTACGGATGTAGCTGTATGAGCTATAGCTTTTAAAATTCCCTGCTTAGTGCCTGCTAGGCACTTATTGTCTCATAATTATGTTATTCTTATTAATAATAATAATAATAATAATAATAATAATAGTAATGATAATAATAGATGCATGAAAATTATTTAACACCTTTTAATTCGCACATACACTATCTATCAAGAGTTTTAATTCTTGGTAAGATTATTAAAATGTTTTTCAGAGAAAACTCTTGTGCTCAACAAGACTGCATAAATGTTTTTTTTTTAATCGAAAATACAATAATAAAAAAGAAATATTGTAAAAGAACTGTTTTCTTTTTTAACTATTTAAATAGATTTTAAAATGTCATTATTTAAAATGTAAGTTATCATTTGTGACCCTGGACCACAAAACCTGTCTTAAGTCACTGGGGTATATTTGTAGCAATAGCCAAAAATACATTGTATGGGTCAAAATTATTAATTTTTCTTTTATGTCAAAAATCATTAGTATATTAAGTAAAGATCATGTTCCATGAAGATTTTTTGTGAATTTCCTACTGTAAATAATTAGTATTATGTAATATGTATTGCTAAGAACTTTAAAGGTGATTTTCTCAATATTTTGATTTTTTTGCACCCTCAGATTCCAGATATTCAAATAGTTGTATCTCAGCTAAATATTGTCCTATCCTAACAAACATACATCAATGGGAAGCTTATTTATTCAGCTTTCAGATGATGTATAAATCTCAATTTTGAAAAATTGACACTTATGACTGGTTTTGTGGTCCAGGGTCACATTTATGATGGCAAAGCTGAATTTTCAGCATCTTTACTATTTAGTCTTCAGTGTCACATGACCCTTCAGAAATCATGTGATTTGCTGATTTGGTGCTCAAGAAAAATGTCTTATTATTATCAATGTTGAAAACAGTTGCGCTTTTTCATATTTTTGTGGAAACTGTGATACATTTTTTTTCAGAAGCCTTTGATGAATAGAGTTCAAAAGAACCTCATTTATTTGAAATAGAAGTCTTTAGTAACATTATAAATGTTTATTTTGTCAGTTTTGATTAATTTAACAAATCTTTGCTAAATAAAAGTGTTAATTTCTTAAAGAAAAAAAACACTTACTGATCATCCCAAACTCTTGAACATTAGTGTATATGTAAAAATATGCAAAATCATAAAAAAAAAAAACGTGTTTCACCAACGCAGTCATAGTATTGCCAGTAGTATTAGTTTTAATCTCTTATTTTCAGAAGAAAACCGTTTCTGATTCCTTGCATTGACTTTAGTTTTTGGGTCAAATCTGAGCAGTTAAGATGAGAAATCCATGTGAGATTATGTTGTCTGAACAGCACAGCTATACTTTGCTATCAACACATGCCAGCTTGATGCTGGATTAAAGTTTTAGATACTCTCCCTTCTGTTTTGTTGTCTAGGTTAAGCTCATCTTTAGGACTGTATTTAATTCTCTCTCTCTGTCTCTGTTTTTGTCTGCAATTATATGATCCACTCTGCACACAGCAAGTACTGCAGTTTTAGCAGCTACAGAGATTCAGGATATAGCCGGGCCGGTCCTCAGTAGCACAGAAACGGCCCTCGACGCTGAAGAACACATTCTCACAACCACAGCTTCCTCCAAGGCTAGTGATAAGGATGGTGGACTCTTAATCGCTGCAACTCAGGACCTCCCTAAATTGCAAAACAAGTTTTCCTTATCACGAGACCCCCAGCTTGCCAATCAACAGGCCATGGAGACTCTGTCTGAGGGCAAAGCCCAAGGTTTGGGCTACCGGCCCATCCGCAGGGGTGCACCGAGGCCTAGCACACACAAGCACTTTGACATCAATGAGCACCTGCCTTGGATGATAGTCCTGCTGCTTCTGCTGGTGCTGGTAGTGATCGTGGTGTGCAGCGTAAAGCGCAGTTCGCGAGTGCTGAAGAAGGGTCCCAGACAGGATCCCAGCAGCATCATGGAGAAAGCCATCCACAAGAAGCCCAGCTCTCCAGCGCAGACCAAGGAGAGGTGGATCTACTACTCAAATGGACAGGGTGAGTTATGTTTTTGCAATTTTATAGATATATTTCAATGTTTTGTTTTTGCTTACAAAACTTTTGTGATGGAAATAATATGAGATGGGAGGAAGACCTATATTTCAGTGCTTTTGTGAGCAAACTCAGAGATTCTCAGAGGAACACAATAGTTTTGTAAGAGAACACTATAGCACTAAAAAATATTTTTTAATTTTCTATCGTCATGTCCTGTTAAAAGCTCCAGAACAACATAGTCTGATAAGTCTGACTCTTTTTTTTTTTTTTTTTATAATTGTTTCATTTTTTTAATCATTTTTCATCAGAATGTTTATTGAAAGTGTCATCAAAATACCCGATTAAACTGACGAGTCCAAACTATTAAAAAATAAATTTAAACTCCAATTATAAAAAATATATTGCCAAAGTACGTATTTTCAGAGGGTGTGAAGAAGTTTGTAGAGGTAAAAATTTGGACATAGTGTGAATAGCATTTAAGTGCTAATGTAAATTCAAATGTACACTAATGATATGCAACCAAGTAACTTCATTAAAGGTGATGTGTATTTTTTTAATGTTAAAATACATTTTCCTATCCCAGCTTATCTGTAAGTAAATCATTCGTAGTTGATTTTCCCAGTGAACTGTAAACACTCTGGTGGTTTCAAAACATTGCTCTGTTTGTTTGAGAATCCTGACCTGACCAGCACAGCAACAACAATGCAACCAATGGTGTGATTTTAAGGCGTGGCTACCTGTTTGGCTGACCAATGGCAGGCAAGCAGAGTGTCCTCAAAAAGGAAAACTTCACATGTTTCACCGGGGACTAGATTGATGAATGCCATTTATGGATTTATGAAAAAGTGTTAATGACTATATGCCCTCAGGCAGATGCACAGACACCCAGGACTTTGCAATCTGAATAGTGATACAATGAAATTATAATGCACTAGAGCATCTGTGGATCTGTCATCACACCAGTGCGTATCGTATTGAGAACTTCAACAGTTACATAACCAAGACCAACCTCAAGATCACCTCTCGTGTTCTGTCAGTCACATGATCATACAGAACCTGATCTCCTTCTGTATCCCATTCTGCTCCTTGGGTAGCATTTGCTTTACGCCTCTGGTGTTTCTCTTTCTCTTTTATTATTTATTTCACACTCCCTGCCCCATAATCTGGTTGTTACTATGCATCAGAGGCTGTTAGGTTAGTTGAGGCTGTGGCAATGGGCACCGGCTTACTGTATATCAGCCTCAGATATCCGCCTGTGTGTGTATGCTTGAGCAGTTGGAACCAGATTATTCCAGTTCTTTGTGGTTTGAGAGCTAGAGGAGTGTATCGGTGGACATGGCCTGGTGGGAGATGAGCGGAGGGTCTGACTAATGTGGCATGAGAGGCCTGAATTCAGGGAGCCGCTGTATGTCCCACACCATTTGTGCTAAAGATGTGACTGGTACATTAAATCATGTATAGGATAAAATGAGTAATCAAATGAGTGAAAATACGTCTCAGGCTCCCATTGAAACAGGGAATGTCAGATCATAGAGACTTTTGGCTGGGCTATTTTGACTTAAGTTCTCTTAAGAAACCACCTAGCAACCACCCATAAGGGTGTGGACACATTAGCAAAATTTCATCCTTTCAACCCATCCTAAGAGCACACACACAGCAGTGAACACACACACACACACACACCGTGAACACACACCTGGAGCAGTGGGCGGCCATTTATGCTGCGGCGCCCAAGGAGTAGTTGGGGGTACGGTGGTATTGAAGGTGGAAGAGAGTGCTGTACATTCACTCCCCACATCTACAATCCCTACCGGATCTGAGACTCGAACTCGCAACTTTTGGATTACGAGTCCAACTCTCTAACCATTAGGCCACGACTTCCCCTTGGCAGCTGCATGACCAACTGAACCCGATTGCGAAATCTGTGTGGGAAAACCTTTTGTCCTCATGAAGAATTCCCAATCCATTGGATTCCTATTGAAATGAATGGATTACACCCACGAAACAATAAATCTGGCTACACCTTAACAACCTAGCACCCAAAAATATATCCCAAACAAAGGTACTGGATTTGAACTGAAATTATGAAAGTGTAACATGTTGATTTTTTTTTACAGCTTTGTGGACTTCCAACAATTACTATTATTTAGATATTACTATTATTTATGATGAATAATTATATGAACAAAATACAACACCACTTTAAGAGTAGTTTTATGATATTTTATTAGGGCCCGAGCACCGATGGTGTGAGGACCCTATTGGAATTGCTCCGTTTATTATTGTTAATTGGCCTTGAAAATAGTGGAATATCAAGGAAAGGGGGAACCAATGACCTGCTCACGATCGTAAAATGTAAAAAAATGTTAAACACTTCCACCAGGTGCAAAAAAAAAAGAAAAAGTTTTTACTGCTGTGTTTTTCTCCCTTGCACTCTTAAACGTGAACAATTTCATTGTTTATTGACTTCGGCGAGCAAAGAATTTATTACATGCTGAACTTTTGAATTAAACTGAGATAGTAGAGCCTCTTCGAATCATGTTAGAAAGCACAGGTAACCTTTACACAGCCAGTTGCCTTCGCAAACACAACACAAAACATTTTCCTAATGCATTCAAGGTGTGTAATTGGGCGGCCTGAAGTGCATGTGTGTCCGTTTACTACATTAGTGAAGTAATGGCCATAAAGGGCCGCATGGGAAACATATATAAAGATGAAGGAGCGAACGTACAAATAATGAATTCTTTCATTGGAGGTATAACAAAGCACACATAGTGGAGATCAAAGACGTAGAACCACCCGCATGTACGCCTCATATAACAACCTCTGCAATAGGTGTTATCTATAAAAGCCCACTGCCCAGAATCAGGGTGGGCTGGGGCTTTTATAAGAGAAGATTAGGAACTTCATGGGTGAGCTCAACTTTGCCAGCATTTTGTTTAGGAGTCAGGGAAATTCGGGGGAAGCTTGTAGGATCCCCTTGCTAGTGAACCTCTCCTGGTCTTCGTCAGGCGAACGGTTTCATTGTTTTGATGGGGAAGTGGTAATTACTGTGGCTGGTACGGTGTATGAGGTTTCAGGGATTTATGGGATGACTGCGTTGCCGCGAGACATTCCGGCAAAGCCACCACGGCGACTCACTAAAAGGGGGAAGTCCTGACTCCCTTTGAGGATTCCTTTGTTTTACAGCCAACCTAGACCTGTTGCAGCTGGTTTGCCACCTCATTTGAATTCTCATATGAAGACGTTAAGCTTTGTTCTGTTGTTAACGGCTGTGGCTGATAAGCTAATATCTTTGTACGTGCAAATGAGCCATAAGGTATTTCTCCACTTTTACATAACGCATCACTACTTACATCTGTTATTAAGATGGATATATGGTGGTCCGACCACAAGTGGTCAGCCATTTACACCTAGTATGTGTCTCAAATATCATCTCATGTGACAATTAAATACTGTCCAGCATTATGCAAAGCTTTACTTGAAACTATTTTTACTCCGAAATAGCAGAAATTGAAGAAACGCCAAGTAGCATGTTAAATTAAATGTAAAATTGTGAAGTAGAAAGACTGAAATGGTATTTTCTTGTAAAATTCTCCAGTAATCTAAATAATCTAATTAAAAAAATCATTTGATTCAATGTACTTTTTGAGCATTTCCAGCACATTTTAACAATACCATGATAATTTTGATCTTTATAACCATGATATGAAATTGTCATAGTTTCATTGCTAGCATCATGTACTGTATTTTTATGCACTGTAATATTTTTAAAAATATTTAAATACAGTTTAACATAAAATATATATTGTATTTATGCAAAAATATAGGGGTTGGTAAGATTTTTTAAATGTTTTTGAACGAAGTCTCATAGCTTATCAAGGTTGCATTTATTTGATCAAATATACAGTAAAGACTAAAGTAAAACATTTTGTATTTGTTTTATATATATATATATATATATATATATATATATATTAGGGGTGTAAGGGTACGTGTATCGTGTATCGAACGGTTCACGGGCAAGTTCCAAATGGAAGTGGTCATCCCTATCCCCTTGGAGTGGGGACTTTGGAGTGAACAGGGCACTTGCAAGCCATTATTTAGTCGTTTGAAATGCACTTGGCAAAGGGAGCGTAATTTCCTCATTATCTTCAGCTGGGATGTTCCCGTGACAACGCAGCACGTTGTCCGTCAGCAGATTCGCTGATGGAAAAAAAAAAACATTT
>JAFVLL020021087.1:0-12907 GCA_021397915.2 Tor tambroides | reverse complement strand
TATTCTTCACAGCCATTCTCCTGAACAAGTGGTTGAGACTTCTGAGGGTCAAAGAAGATCTTATTGGACGTCACCAGCAATATTCCAGAGACCACACCCTAGTGAGACAAAGAGAATGGAGAGTTAGAAGTTGAGTATGCTGTATTTTAAGAAATGTACTGGGAATACAGAACAGCATAACATAAACACAACATTCTCACCTTTCTGTCTGTGATGTAACGAGAGAATAGTTTGAGGCAAGACAAGCCAGCTGGTCCCTCCCCCTGAGAGCATTCAGATGGGAGAGCCAATAGACATACATTTCCATCAGGTAAAGGAACCGCCTCCACATCCTAAGAGAAATGAATAAACGTCACACAAGGCAGCAGAAAAAAACCATTGTGAACCACCACACAATGGCATCACAAAGAGCTTAAAATATCTACAGACCAGCTATATTGAGATTTACCATTCTGTTCACTATAGTTACACCCTCATGCATTAACACTTACAGTTTCTTAACACTTTTACGCTCTTACCGTCAGCTTGTCATATTCTGCATCTGTGGAAGGGGACACAAGAGTCGCTGTTCCCACAACACCAACGTCGAGCGCAGGATCGAGGCTGCGCTCTTGTCTAGAATGCAGGTCAGGAGCTGTCTCCGTAGAAGTTGAGGCCTTGTTCTTGGGTAACTGTTTGAGGTGGTTCATAAGGAAAGACATAGTCACACTGACAACGGTTTCACTTCCCTTCCTTCCACACTGCTGTACATCCCCTCATTTCCTTATTCATAGCCCTGTGACACCAGATGACTGGACAGAGTCACAGCAGCCAGAAACTATGAGCCAATCACACAGATGCAGAATTCATGCAAATGGGATCATGGGACGCTGACAGTTCCTGTCACAGATTATTTTCCTAGATCATGGTCTCCCTGCGAATTTAAGTAAATAGTAGAACTGTCCAGATAGATCTCATACATAAAGCACAAAATGAATATGGGCTTTTTTTTCAAAGAAACAGCATATGGGCCTGTGATGTTGAGTGGGGGACTTACTAAACTGAGAGCATATTAGAATGATATCTGAAGGATCTTGTGACACTAAAGACTGGAGTAATGGCTGCTGAAAATTCAGCTTTGCCATTACAGGAATAAATTACATTTCTAAATGTATTAAAATAAAAAAATAGTAATAATACAGTAGATGTAACAATATTTAATAATATTAAAGTTTTACTGTATTTTGATCAAACAATCACAACCTTGGTGAGAATAAGAAGCTTCTTCCAAAAACAGTAAAAATAAATAAATAAATGAAATATCAACCCCCAAACCTTTGAACAGTAGTGTATAATAAAATATAATAAATATGATTTATGCATAATAAAAAGTACATAAGGACAGCATAAATAAAACCTCTGCAAAAACAATTCTGACCTTTATTTCTGGCTTTATTCTTTCCATAAATTGAAAGGTGGAGTTCTTTTTGTTCTTTGTTACACAAATCAATGAACTCCGCGCACAGTGTAATAGCTGATCATCCAAACTCGAATTTTTCATTCGCTGTTGCTTTGTTACAGACAACTGTCTCCAGGCATGCAAAATATTGTTGATAACATGCAAATCACAAATACACACAAACGTCTGTTGTTCTTATACTGGTACCTAATGATTTGCATAGTTTTAACTTTAACTTTAAATTTTTAACTTTACACCCACAGCAAAACTTTCAGCACTTTGACAATGATTTCTAGACTTGAAACTGTTTAAACCCAGCATACTTCATAGCATAATAGCAGTTTTTTTGCCAGATGGCAAAAAAGTTAAATTGAGAATCTTAAATTGAGAAGTGTTGCAACACATCTCATCTGGTGGAGCCTCAATAACCACAGACACAATAAACTGTATTCTCTGTGGAACGCTATTCAAACAATATTTCATCTTGCACATAAGAAACTAAATGGACAGCCACAGCAAGAGAAGAGAAGAGAAGTGAAGAGAAGAGAAGAGAAGAGAAGAGAAGAGAAGAGAAGAGAAGAGAAGAGAAGAGAAGAGAAGAGAAGAGAAGAGAAGAGAAGAGAAGAGAAGAGAAGAGAAGAGAAGAGAAGAGAAGAGAAGAGAAGAAGGGATTTTGCTGGGTCATCAGATTTAGCTTAGTTTATTGTTCCCGGGTTTATTAATTCAATTTAATTAATGAAATATTAGTTACCAAATTCTTTGCAGTTGACATACTCCCAATATATTTGTTGTAACTTTCCATATTCTCCTTGAAATATCCATTCAGACAGTTTCACTAGAATTATTTCACAGCTTGACTAGACAGCGTGGGGTGTTTCAGTAACCTTTGTTCTAAAGTTATCAGTAGATGACATTAATGTATGACATAATGTTGGCTGTTATATTTATGGAGACTTCTATCATATATTAACAGGATTATGAAGGTGATGAAGTGTGTGAATAAGCTTAAAAACTTTACTCACTCCATGTTCATTGTTTCTGCATGACTCCAAAGTCTTCGTTGTTGGATCTTTAGCAGGAAACGCAGCCTCTATGAAGATAAAATGCAAAAACACAAGCTACATCAACTAGAGTGAAAGCAGATGTGTTTGTTTCTCAGTTTTTTCTTCAGCTGTTTAAACTAAACACACTAAAAGACAGAGAATATTTAGCAAGCAGTAACTAATTTTAAACCTGTGTGTGACAGTCAGCTGGATCTGCATATGTTATTCACAATACTGATAATTAATTAACTGATAATAAATAATGTACATTGGGATTTTTACTGTGTGTGTGTCTCTGTGTGTGTGTGTGTGTGTGTGTCTGTGTGTGTGTAAAAACTGCAAGTTGGCTTTAATGTACACCGCTATTTTAAAGTTTAGGGCAATTTAAGATTTTTTTTTATGTTTTTAAAATAATAATAATAATAATAAACTTTATTTTATATAGCGCCTTTAAAAGTAGCATCTCAAAGCGCTTTACATACATATACAAAAATGAAATAGAAAAGATACACACAAAAGTACAAGCAGTAAAAAACAAATCAAACAATACAAGGCCAATATAAAAAACACAAAGTAATTACATAAATCACCTAAAAGCCACCCTAAAAAAGTAAGTTTTAAGGGACGATTTAAAAACACTAAGGGATTCAGCATTTCTAATCTTAGAGGGTAGGGAATTCCACAATTTAGGAGCCAGTGACGAGAATGCCCGATCGCCCATAGTTTTAAGCCGAGTTGATTGAACAGTTAAAAGACCAGCTTCAGGGGAGCGTAGAACACGTGTAGGTGTATAGGGGGTTAAAAGCTCTGACAAATATTGAGGAGCCAAATTATTCAAGGCCTTATAAGTAAGCAAAAGAATTTTAAAATCAATATGAAAACTAACTGGAAGCCAGTGCAATTTTTCCAAGACAGGTGTGATGTGCTCCCTTGCACTGGACCTAGTCAGTATTCTGGCAGCTGAATTTTGTACCAACTGTAATTTACTTAGGGTAGCTTTTGAAACTCCAGCCAGCAAAGCATTACAATAATCAATACGCGAAAACACAAAAGTGTTGATTAACTTTTCAGCCACAGAAAAAGTCAACATGGGACGTAATTTGGCAGTGTTTCTGAGATGAAAAAAAGATGCTTTGACCTGTATTACGAACGTGCAGATCAAATGTTAAGTCGGCGTCAAATATCACCCCCAGATTTTTTAGTTTAGTTTGAAACTGTAAAGCAGAGCCATCCAGACCTAAAGTTGCGGACTCTGCTTTGCGCAACTGGTGAGGTGATCCAATAAGCATCACTTCGGTCTTATCACTGTTTAGACAGAGCAAATTTTCAGACATCCATTTTTTTATCTCAGTAAAACATTGAGAAAGAAAAGACACAGGCATATTGACATCAGGTTTTGAATGTATGTAGATCTGAGTGTCATCGGCATAAAAGTGGAAGTTAAGACCAAGTGTTCTTAAAAGTTGACCAAGAGGAAAAATGTAAATACTAAAAAGTAAAGGGCCCAAAACTGATCCCTGGGGAACACCAGAGTGCACCACACCGACCTCAGACCTGCAACCACCCATCACAACAAACTGCTTGCGATCAGAGAGATAGGATTTAAACCACTTCAATGCAGAATCAGAAACTCCAAAGACAGTCTCTAAACGGGTGATTAAAATAGAGTGATCTATAGTGTCAAAAGCGGCACTAAGATCAAGAAGAATCAGTATAGATAGACGGCCGGAGTCAGAAGCCATTAACAAGTCATTAGTGACCTTAACTAACGCTGTTTCAGTACTGTGGAGTTTACGGAAACCAGATTGAAGTGGCTCAAAAAGATTGTTCGAAGAAAGATGTGAGAGCATTTGAGAAACCACTGTTTGTTCTAAAATTTTGGCAAGGAATGGAAGATTAGAGATGGGACGAAAATTATTCAAGTTATCAAAGTCCATGTTGTTAGATTTTGGTACAGGTGTGACAGCAGCAATTTTAAGTGCAGCTGGCACAACACCAGTGCACAAAGACTCATTGATAATACTCAAAACAGCAGGACAAAGGGAATCAAAACATGATTTGAACAGACAAGAAGGAACCGGATCAACTCTGGAAGTAGTAGCTTTCATTTTCAAAACCATATTACAGAGAGACTGGGAGTCAAGAATGAAACATTATGAAGTGTACAATGTAAAAATAATTGTTTTGTATTTAGTATATTTTAAAATGTAATTTATTCCGGTGATGGTAAAGCTGAATTTTCAGCAGCCATTACTCCATTCTTCAGTGTCACATGAGGTTAATATGCTGATTTGGTGCTAAATAAACATGTCTTTTTATCATTGTTGAAAAATTCTGTTGCTCAATTTTTTTTTAATGGAATATGGGATTCTTTGATGAATATACCGTTTATATTCATCAAATATAATGAATTTAACGTAAATCCTTACACCTTAATCCTAACTCCATTTGCCATGATCAAAAAAAGTCACTTCATAATCAAACACTAATCAGGTACAAGTGTTGTGTGGTTACAGTAGGTTAGGTCATTTACGTACCCTTTAGATAGTACTGTCTTAGTTTGGGGTTCCGGATTTGGTGATGTCCTTTGACACACTCCTGCCCAACACTCTTCCCCAGTGCACCCTGAGCGCCAATGGAACACTGAGCAGTAATGAAGCCTGGAGGCTGTGAAATTCCAGCCGGCAGCTTTGATCCCAATCTAAATCAAAAAGATGACACAGGTCACTTTATGAGCTTGATCTAAACATTGATGATTTCTTTTCTCATCTATTCCTTTAGACGATGCCAAACCTTACCTGTTCTTAACATTTCCAAAGTAGCTGGCCCTGCTCTTGTCTCTCTGAGCTCTGTGGTCCATGAGGTTTGACTGCTGAGACTGAGAAATGGCCAGTCAAAAATGTTTACCCTTCCAGAGCAAGAATTAGTGATGGAACGATTACCCACTGTTGTGTCAGCATCTGGAAATCTTCCTCCTTCTTCTCACCATCCTCATCAGCATTCTCTTCACTCTACAGAAAACCTCCAATATGAGAGGAAAAAGAGAAATTAAGATTTGGTTTACTAAACCTTATTTATTTGATGTTCTATTTTAATATTTAATTGATATATATATGCATCTGGAATTTGGTAAAGGGTAAAAAAAAACACGCCATACCATGTTGACTGAAAGACATTTTCTCTTTATATCCAAATACATGCATTTAATATTCAGAAAATACGTACAGTCTATCAAAAGACACAGGTAGGCATATTTATGCAAATTGGCCTAGTTGAGCCCAATATTACAGCAAATACCAGGTCCAGTGCGTGGTTCATCCAAATTATACAAAATTCTAAAAACAGATGCTTAAAGCAGCTTCAGTCATTTAATGGAGAAGCAATAATCAGGCCCAAAACAGCACAAGCTGTGGATTGTTGATATTGTCTAATGTGCTGCTGCAGGCCCGAGCTGCATCACAATGTCGCACTTCTGTCTAGCAGCCACATTAACAGATATATGCATTAATAATAAACACTTCAATGTCCGATGTCACTCGCTACTGTCACTTTACTGAATCCTTGATAGATCATTGTTATCCGTCCTGATTAAAATTCTTCAGCAGTAATCCTAATGATGGACCACTTATTGGGCTAGCGTTTATGTGTTCCTCTAAATTTGTCACTAAACATGAGTTCTAAAGATCTAAAAAAATCATTAAATATATGCATTTGTCTTACCTCGGTCTTTAATGATCCCATATAACGACCAGCTGATCGGGACGCTCCGCATGATGCTCTGTCATGTGTTTTGATGCCGCTGCAGTGAATCTGTCACCAGTCATTAGATAACAGAGCAGGACCGCACGATTAAACTCGAGCTTTCTCTTAAATTCCCAATTATAATCGAAATGTCGTTGTAGAATGCACCGACTGAAAAGCTCTCTCTCTATATATTTGAATTTATATATCTACATTTGTTTCAGTGTAGTATGGCTAAGCAGGTATATCAACTTTATCTGCAGGGTGACTTTTATTTTATTTTATTATATTTTTACATATTTATATTAAAAAAAAGAATAAATACATAAACCAGGCTTGCCTCTCTTACAAATTTAAAAGCACAAAATCTTAAATCTATTTTTATTTATATAAACACATTTGTTTTAAAGCGGTATGTTTTAACTTTATGTATAAATTGACTTTTATTTTGCATTTAAATACTCCGGTAAAGATCAAATTCTATTGGACTGTGAGGTAAAAAATGCAGAATTCGAACCAATCACAGGACGATGTTACCACACGCACTTCCGATTCATGCACTCCTTGCAAATCGGCCGGGGGCGCGCTGAGCTAACAGCTAATCAGCTAACGGAGCAGGGAGAAAGGAAGCCCGGACGATTCGCAACACACAGTAAACCAGAGTAATCTGCACTAGTGCAGAAAATACAAACTGATATAATCTGACCACAAACGGTATGTCTTATATTTCTTCTAAATGCATAATTAGCAGCTGCACATTATAAGGTCGTTTGTTAGCTAATATGCTAAAAGAAGGAATGAGGGTCACAGAACGTCTTTGATTTGTTTACCTTGTTTACTTTATAGGTTTTATTGTATTTATGTTCCCAGTTTGCACTGTTGATTTTTTTTTCTACCATATGTACCTTAATCGTCTGCTCATTTAATTGCCCATTTTCTTGTTTATTCTTCATGAAAACTGGTATATATAATTGTATTACTCTACTTTATCTGATCATTTACTTCTTGATTTATAGTTTTGATTACGTATATAGATAAATTATATAATAGAGCGGTTGAGCGTGTCATAAAACACCCGTGCTTACCATTTTATTTACTTTAATCACTTGATTTACAAACTGTACCATGAAGGGTGCACTCAATATGCAGCAGCTGAAAAAACATTAACTGTAGTCTTTTATACTGTCCGTGATTTCTTGACCAGCAGTGATTTTGCCCATGAAATAGAGAATATTTTATATTTTACTTTTTTTCGTATTTCAAGGCAAAGGAACTCTCATCCCAAATGAACATGTTCAGTGTCCTGTAATAATAATAATCAAAACACTACTATACACTCCAAGGCGTCAGTGCTTTCTCTCTTCACTCTCAGCAAAATGGAAACGGAAGCTGTAAGTAGATAAACATCTAAAGAGCCATTTCAATCATGTTTTGTCAATGTTTATGTATATTTTAGAATATTTATTTTTGTTTGCTTGCTCTTCAGGAGGTAATCCCTATTTGGCAAAATAAACCACACGGATCAACTCGTAGTGTGGTGAGAAGAATCGGCTCGACACTGCCTCTTAAACCCTGTCCTAGGGCTTGTTTCCAGGTAATGAAATAAAAAATTGTTCATATAAACACACATATACTTTCTTCCACTGCGCTCAGTCAGTTTGTTGTAAATTAGTCATCATAAGCTTTTCCAAAACACATTGGCTGTTTGTGGTCTTTCTTGACCATGTACATTAAAAGTGCAACTTTTTTTTTTTTTTAATGAAACATAACACTAAGTTTTGAACAACTCAGACTGACAAAACTCTCTATAACAAAAACAAAAATGAAATTGGTCAAGAATAGCTTGTATGTGTTCTCCAGGAACTCCCAGGGCTTCCGCCAATGCGTTCTATGGACGGTCCTTTGGTGCCTACATTGGCAGATATTGCCTGGATTGCAGATGATGAGGAGGAGACATATGCCAGAGTCAGGTAAGTGGTCTGTTGTGCTGGTGCATTTAGTTTCCTCTGAATTTAAACTTGACAGTTTTTTTAATGGTCTTATGTAAGATATAGAGCAGAATTGAAAAGTGTTGGATCCTCAGATGAAAATTTATTTTAAACCAATGCTGTCCTGCTATTTGTCAGGAGTGACACACGTCCCCTGAGGCATGAGTGGAGGCCAACGCCGCTGCTGGTTATGCACAGGAACTCGTCTGTGCCAAACTTCAGACGAGAAGGCAGGCGAGTCGAGGGTCTGAGGAAACCAGGTGTAACCGCTTTAAACCGCACTACAGCTTTACAAGATGAGCTGAGTCGACTCCGAGCCCAAATCGCCAAGATTGTCGCTGCAGAATCAGGTTGAGTAGCTGACTAAAGCTCATTTATTATTTACCATTTAAAAAGCAAGTTAGTATTAAATTGGATTTAAATGGGAAAGATTTGTCTATGGCAATAGAAATAGAGTCAGTTTGATGTATTTGATTATTTTAGTCATGTGGTCCCTCATGAAAAGTTTGATCTGTTTCAGATTCGAATCCCATAACCCCTGACCTGCTGTCCCCTGACGACACTAGTGTGGGCTTCTCCATGGCTCATTTTGAGACAGCTGCTTACCAGCCAGCCCCCACAGCCTCCTTTGTCATCAGTGATGTCACAGAGGAGGAGGAAGAGGATGAGGAGGAGGAGGAAGAGGAAGAGGAGGTGTCAGAGCTAGTGCCTGATCCTATGCCACCAGTTTCCATGACTGCATCTGCAACTTTTGATCTCGATCGCCCTACTATGGACTTCCGAGAGGCAGAGGAGGACACTGTGTCTCTTTCAAAATCAACAAGCTTCGCTGATGTCATGGACATCCTGAAAGATATGAACCGCATGAAGATGAGTAAGGACAGGTGAGTGCAGTTTTTGTGCTGTTGTTTATAATTGTGTTTGTTTTTTTAAAGTTCATTCTTCTGTAAAAGCCTATTCATTGTATAGCATATATGAGAGGGGAAGTTTTATTAATGTTAAATTTACTACAACTACTACTACTACTGCTACTAATTAAGTGAATAGTAATGGTATATTAATATATGATATTATTATTATTATTATTAATATTTTTACTTATTAATATAGTAAATAATGCTATAGTTTTTTGTGATTAATAATGATCAGATATATTGATGTACTTATAATATTACTATTGACTTGTATAATAATTAATAATGATAGTAATAATAATTGTTGCTATTATAAATATAAGTCAATTATCATATTCATTGTATATTCATATTTAGTATTATTTTTTAATTTTTATAAATGAATGATAATGGCGCGTTAATGCCGGTTATTTTTGTTTGGTTGATATTATTAATGATTAATATTGTAAATAAAGTTATAGTGGTTTTTTAAGTGTTACATTTATGGTAATAATAATTATTATAAATGAATAGTGATGATACTATCTATTAGTTTGTTATTCTTTATTATCTTTATTTATTTATTAATATAGAAAATTCTGTTATTGTGTTGAGTGACTTAATATGTATTGTTATGGCATTAATAGTATATTAATATCTATTATTGTTGTTAGTAGTAGTAATATAAATAATGGTGTTATTATTGATTGATAATATTAATATAGTAACTAATGTTATTGCATGTATTACATTTGATATAATAAATACTAATAATTATTTTAATGTATTGTCATGGCATATTAATACTTGTTATTGTTGTTGTATGTTATTATTAATAAATATAGTAAATAATGTTATTGCATTTTTGTGTACTTTATTTAGATATAACCGTGGGTGCACCTCACTGAGGGAGGAAGATTCTGCTTCTCTTATATCTGAAGCATTGAAGAAGAAATTCATTCTGAAAGATGATGACATCAGTGTGAGGAAATAATCCATCATCCAAACCCTCGCAGCAGACTCTCCATGTAAGGCTAAACTGCATGGAATGCTTTTCTCTTTGGTTTAAAGTTGGAGATTGAGATACAAAAACCAAGAGAAATAAAACATGGCTGTGAATTTTTATGTACTTAAGTCTGATCTTTTTTCCCTACTGGGTCAGTAGGCCCATGCCTGTGGACCGTTGCCGTGAAAACCCCTAAAGCCTCTGAATAAACTCAATGGACATCTTCTGCGTTCCTCAGTGCTCCCACAATGCTGCGCTGTTGTGACACGCCTGGACGGAAAAGAAGCAGTTCTCGTCAGCCCACACACACACACACACACACACACACACACTCCAACTTGGACTGAGCGGCCAAGTTTGTAATGTCTGTGTGTGTGTGTGTGTGTGTGTGTGTGCACATAAGGGTCCATAAGCATAGCCTTGGTCAGTGATAACTGAGCCTTTGTTGTTCCATCATAGATTTTGTGAAATCCAAGCACTACTTCCTGTTTCACCATCATCGTTTTGTTCATTTCAATAGGACAGTAATATCTTCAGATCCTTCAACAAGCGTGCAGTTTCACACTATATTATTCAAGCCATGAAACCACAAAAGAGTCCTGGAGGAGCCCAGTTCCGGTTTATCGTCTTGTAGATGTATAGTTTGGAGCTGTAGAAGTGTTTCTCTTGCCTTACACGTTCCCTCATACAAACCCTGTAATACTTGAAGCCATTTTGATGCGTGATCTGATGTTACAATACTGACATGCGTTTGCCTCTATTTAGAGACTAAACAAAAAGATGTTCTTCTATTTAAAGGGTTTTTGTGCGTGTGCATGTGCACTGAAGACTTTGGATTGCGTTCACTTGTAATTAGCGCTCTGTGATTCCCTTCTCCCCTACAGACTTTTGAAGTGTATATTGTGCTAGAAGACTGATGTGGTTCAGCAAATAGTGCAACATAAGTTTGAATTCATAATGTGTGTGGTTTATCTTCAGGAAGTACATGGGAAATGAACTATTTTTGGTTTTTGCTTGTGTCAGGCAGGTTGTAAATGTTTCTGTAAAATCTGAATAGCATGTGTGATGGATGTGGTGTTGGGTGTGACTGTAAGCCAGTTTTGAGGATGCCTCATGTTTTATATGACGATGAAGGATGCTTTTTTTTTTTCCCCTTTTGCAATGTGTAACAAGAAGCTATTTTAATGCATACGCTGCTTTTGTGCCACGATCGCTCACTAAAGTGGGAATCAAACCCAAAATGTGTTTTTTATTTGTTTCACATTCTTGTTTAGACATGCCTGCAGCCTGTTTCCACCTGTCTGACACGTTGCATTAGAAGACATGTTTGGTGTTTTTAATCCAAAACATTTCTTCTCAAACTCCACAATACTCCAGTGCAGTGAAATGCTTTTATAGTTACCTTCACAACATCATTAAAAGCTATGACTACCTAAAATTGTTTTTGCTAGTTTACAGTACAAATGTCTTTATATCAGAGTTACATTCATAAACGTGTTTGTTACCATCAATCCTAATGGGTGAATAGAGCTGTAATATCAACTGTAATATCTCATGCACTGAACATACTAACGTATGTTCCTGTACCTGTCAGTAACAGGTAAAATGTGTGTGTGCTGCTCTTTCATTCTGACTGCTGGGTTTCATTTATAGTTTTAACCATAGTAAACACTGCAAGTTTGCTTTGATTCAGGTCAGTCTTGCAGTGCCATGGTTTTTTTTTTTTAGGAGACAGAAACTTGTGTACTTGTGTGTTTGCTTTTTTGTCAAATAAAGGAATTCTATTGACTGTTGTTTATGCGTAAGACAGGAAATAAATGGTTTAAAAGCATTTAAAATCATGTATTTTGTCCAATGACTATCATCAGCCACATGGGGGCGACATTCTCTACAGTCTAACAAAGTAATACATTTATACTACCGTTCAATACTTGTATTCATCAAGTACTATGCATTAACTGGATAAAAAAATGACAGTATAACGACGTATAATGTAATATTCTTAGGAACTTTCTATTAATTAAAGAATCAAGGTTAAAGTTTATCACAGTTTCCACAAGAATATTAAGCAGAACAGCTGTTTTCAACATTGATTGAGCACAAAATCAGTATTTTTTTATCTGATTTCTTGGGATCACGTGACACTGAAGACAGGAGTAAAAAATTACTGGAGTATTTTAAACCAAAACAACTCTTTCCGATGTATGATCATGTCTCTGGGCCAAACCTGCTTCTTTTGCATTTTTGTTTAATCATGCTTTTATAAAGACGTAACCAACAATTTTAGACGTGACACAGTACTGAATTTGTAGTTCTGCAGTTCATGGTAATAAGTTGCATTATTTATGGTAATGCTCACAGACAATTTGTATAGTCAGACATTTTTAAGGTTGTAATGAATTTTAATGATTTCTCAAGTCTCAAGTGCCTTCCTTGAATACCACAGTTACTAAAACGTCACATTTCCTGTTGTTAAGACAAAGGTTTCTCTTCTGTGATACTGACACTGATAAATATGCCAGCTAGCGTTTGAGTTTGGAGTTCTGTCAGGTAAAATGATGAGATCGCTCCACCTCTACTGCTGAATCTCCTGCACTCATCAGTGCATGTGGAGCCACACATTACTCTCCGGGGACGCCCGTGACTTCGAAGATTCTAGTTAACCTCCTTTTTTAATTTTTTTCTCAAAGACCTGATTTGATCCAGGCCAGTTTCAGTGTTCAGTCTATTTTCTGTGGCAGTCCTTGGCCTACTTTATTACACCTCACCTCTGGAAAGCAGATTCTGTCTATTTTAGA
>JAFVLL020021086.1:0-11785 GCA_021397915.2 Tor tambroides | reverse complement strand
TGATTAGCATGCTCAGGTGTGTTTGATTAGGGTTAGAGCTAAAATCTGCAGGAAAGTGGATCTCGCGAGCCAGATTTGAGTATCCCTGAGTTAGACTAAAACAATCAAGTAGAATGCTGTTCTTTTGAACTTTCTATTCATGTATCACGTTTTCCACAAAAATTAAGCAGCACAACTGTTTTCAACATTGATAATAAGACTAAATATTTCTTGAACACCAAATCAGCATTTTAAGAATGATTTCTGAAGGATCATGTGACGCTGAAGCAGTGATCAATGCAAAGGATTTTTTCTACTGGCCCGATCGGGCCAGTGGTACAAATTTCTACTTGCCCTGCCAACATTTTCACTGGCCCTGCCACAAAAAATTAAATAGTTGCTGTTATCATTGTTTTTGATCCATGTTATCTTTTATTCTAATAAATAAGCTTATATGACACCAATATTTTAGATAAAGTTTTACAATTCTCTATTTCAATTTCAGTACCACAGCAAAAATCACTAGCCAAAAATAAACACAAATATAAAGTTTAAGCATTATTAAAGACAAGTGACAGCCAGTAAAATAAGAACAAATTACAAGTAATAGCACAAATAAACATAGGTCTATAGCACAAAGATAGAAATTAAATGATGCTTTAGGTTTTTGTTTGTAGATGTTCAGGTGCAGAAATTGAAAAATCACATATAAAGTAACATTTGTGTATTCTTCACTCTTTTTTGCACCTTGATTTTTCATAGCCATTTGAAATTAGAGGCAGCCACTGCATTTTAATCATGGATTAATCCACAAAAAAAAAAAAACAAGTGCAATGCTTGATTTATGTTAGACTGTATAATTTCAAAATCTGAAGCAAAAACAGAATGACCCGACTTTAGCTTTGCGAAATTATGCTAACATTACATAAAACATCGGCACTAAACAGAAACAGCAGACAGGCTGAATGAGACGCAATTTCACTCTGACATACAACAGTGATACAGCGTTTCCTTGGTTACCGCTGTAAACACAGGAGCACTGCGCATATTAACACCAATTTACTATGAATTATACGGAGACTAGATGAGAAGAAAACGCCATTTCTGAAAACAGTCAGTTCCCCTCAGAAACACGTTAATGTAAAATTCAATATTTGGATTTTCTTCATAGATTTCACGCATGGTGAACAGAGATCTTGTTCTGCCTGCTAGTGCTACAGTGTTTTCTCCTCTTTGTGTCCATCTTCATCGTCTCTGGCCTCTGTTAACGGCCGTTTACAGACTAATTATAATAATAATAATAATAATAATATGTAATATTTCCACACAAATGATATTTGGGGAAATGATTGCAGTGCAGTTTGTGTGCAAGCACGGAACAGAAGATGCTCTAAAATAAAACAAAAAATGTCCGGTCGATCGGTGCGTCTGTACTCCAATGTATAAATTCAATATAGATTAATCATTGTTAAAGTTATTTGCCAGGACGTGTATTTTGACATACTTTTGTATGTATTTGCGCGTTCAGGTGGCTCGCGCGTGTCAGAGACGCGCTGTCTGTGCGTGCGCTGTTCACACAGAACAGAACACAATGCGTAAATACTGAAAGGAGTTGTCTTTCGTGCTCAAATGCTTTTTAATCGCTTGAATTTTTTTAATTAACAAGGCTTAAAAATGCATGCAAATGATAAAATTTCGTGACGACTCTGCAGTGGCCCGATCGGGCAATTGACAAATCCGTCTACTGTCCCGAGCATCCTTCACGCTTGCCCCAGGCCATCGGGGAGTCCTTATTGTCGAGCCCTGTGCTGAAGAATAGAGTAATGACAGCTGAAAATTCAGCTTTGCCATCATAGGAAAAAAATGGCATTATAAAATGTATTCAAATAGAAAACTTTTGTTGTTTTTTTGTAATAGTTCACAAAATTACTCTTTTACTGTAATTTGGATCAAATAAATTTAGCTTTAAGCTTATGACTTCTTTAACCTGTTAGCCTGCACCCCCCATTTTGGGCCTCACAGCTGAAAATGACCTACCTAAATTAAAATGGTAACATTTCCTGACAATAATGTGCTACACACACAATTTAGGTATCTTTGGAAAGAAGACACTCTAGGCTTTACTATCCATCATCCAGAGTTGATAATGCTCAAAAAAATAAAAAGTTATAGACACTGAAGTGCCTTGAAAATGTTTTACGACACTGAATGTTTTTTTTATTTCATAAACAAATACATGAAATAAGTCCTGGAGCAATCCAGAAAAGTAATGGGTTGAAAGTCACATGTCTAATGAGTTTATATTTCAAATTTGAAGACCATACCGTGAAAAATGAGATTCCTGCAATCATTTTTCTGAGAATATTTCTAGTCCCCCCACCCCCCTCAGTTTGATGTAAATTACCACCAAATGTGCTGAAGAATTCCACAACCTATTTTAGTCATTATACATAGTTTTTCAATTATAAAATAATACAGAATTTTAGACATCATATAAGTGATTTATTTGAGCACTAAAAAATACAATAAGAATAATTTGAGTAATAAAAAAGAAAAAAAGAAGAATTTGCTTTGTCTAGTAGCCTACATACTCAATACTCTGACTGCCAGAGATAAACTGATATTGCCAGACATTCACACTGATTGCAGTCAGTAATCACACGCTGATGTCTGTCGATAGAGATGATAATAACACACATCATCAATAATAGCCGGTCATTGACAGCCGTCATAAAGTCGGTAATTACACGCTGATGTGCGTTTATAGAGATGTAAATCATGCATATACAGTCACGTTCTACACAAGACACACACATACACATATGGTAAATGTTGAAAAAAAGAAAGAAAAATACTTATTTGTGCAGAAAAGGCGATCGCTAAGTTGCGCCCCTGTCAGATGACAGGTGCGTCACAGCGTGCGTCATGCGGCGTCACGAGAGAGCGCCAAATTCAAATAAACTATATTCCGCGGATCTGTGACCTTATTTTTTTTTTTTTTTTTTTTTTTTTGGGTGGTTTCATTCTGTTTGTAAAACTGTATGCTACAAAACCGTGTTGTGTTTTTACCACCAAGACTCTGTTTTTGAGCATAATTTATTCCATAACGGACACAAACAATAACTCTCCCGAAGAAAAGAAACGTAAACAAAGGAATATCCATCCAAATTACAACGTTATTGTTTCGTTGGACTAAAAGTGCTGGAAGAAATGTTGTTCTGTGGACCCTTACCTCTCTAACTAAACCGGGATTTCAGCAGTGGACGCGTTTGTGACTCGTTATTACAATGATAATGGTACGTACTGCTTTTTCATTCTGCATGTTTTGATGTGTACTGCTTACACTAATGTAGCAAATACATTCCTTATAAGCTTTCAATCGAAAAACAGCGATCAATCGTCGATGCTTGAGGCTTAGACCTTCAGAATAATATATAGTTTGTCAAGATTAACTTTTTCCCACTTCATTTATTCTATTCCAAAACAATGACGTGCAAACAAAGAGCGTTCGGTGCGTCGGCGTCCTGGTGCAGATTAACAGGTTAAAAAAAAAACATATCTCCAAAAGTGTGGTGTAGATGGGGCAAATCACTTCAGGATAATAAAAAAAGTTGCTCTCTGACACTGCTGTCTTTTTATACATTTGCAGAGTCTATGCTCAATCTGCCATATTATATGCCAGAGCCCAAAAGTATCGACCAGTTCTTCAAGAGAAGACCTCGTCCTGAGGGTCATGCAATGGCTTTGCTCAAGTATGCGATCGAGTCTATCACTAATGAACTAACTGATCTCCTGTATATGTTCATACAGTAGAAATAACCAGTTTTTTTTTTTTTTTTCACTTGTCCTTAAGGTCTGCCAAGTACCAGGCTTGTATTTTAGAGAGCACTACACAACCACCTTCAGATAAAACCACAAGATCTCAGCACATGCCTGAGCAGGACTCAAGCCCTCCAACAGAACCTTCTCTGGATAACCAGTCCTCCTCGACATCCCTACCTCTAGCAGACACAGCCACCAGCACTCATCAGGACAATCTTACCAATGATAGCAACCCACAGACCTCAAACGAAACAGAAGTAGAACATGACATAAGCACTGATGAACCCAAACCTGTGGGTCAAGAGAAAGAAACTCCCATTGAGCAAGAAACTGATGGAGATGAACACTCAGACAAGGACCAAGAAAAGCAACAGGTCTCAAAACCTCGCAAGGATAAACTAGCCAGACTAAGAGAACTTGGTCTAGATCCTCCTCCTGTGGCGAAGTTGTGTGCAGATGATGGGGCTTTTGTCCAGTTGGAGCCACCTCAGGAAAACCCAGGTGAGATTTTTGGATTATCACCTTTTAAATGTCCTTCACCCTTTTACACAATTAGTGATTGATTTTGTGTGTGTAATACAGCTCTGAAAGCACTACAGGAACGCTTCATGAAGCACATCCAACCTGCTCCTCGCCCTAAAAGGGAGCGCACATTGCAGCTTAATGTGGTGAGGAAAGACAACGCCCCCTCAGGACAGGAAGAACTACGCTCTGAAACAATCACAATAACTGTTAATGAGGGAGAGGATGAGCCTGCAAATGTCAAACCAGGTACAATCACTATTTTTACCATAGTGCTTTGGTTTCCAGGTATGGAAGCCGTATTAATGTGTTTTGTTTTTTTATTGCTCATTGTTTGCATATTTGTAGGTGAGAAACTGGTACTGTTGAAGTCTCGCTTGCAACAAGCCATGGCCATCCGCAGGAAGGAGGAGAGGGAGCGCAGAGCTGCTCTGCATCGCCTTGACAATGAGGATTGTGAGGAAGAAGAGGAAGCAGAGATGACTGAGTCAGAGGATGAAGAGGTACTAAAAATTACTAGCATTACTTTTGGATTGGTCAGTTTTTAAAAAAAAAAAATTCCAGATCTACTACTCTTTAACATGACTTTTCTCATTTTATAGTCATCGATTTTAATTTTCATTTTATTTCCATTAATTTTTTTTAGGGTGTTGATGAATTGTTGGGTGATGGTGGTGATGAAGTGGAGGAGGGAGAAGAGGCAGTGGACAAAGAGGAAGGTGAAGATGAAGTTTCAGTAAAAACATGCCCTTCCTCTGGCTTCAAAAGTCCTTCTCCAACTCCAGCAGACACTGATGGAACGTTGATGCTGTTTGCTGGCAACTCTTGTTCCCGCACAGGGTATGTGTACGTTTCCTAATTGCGCTGCAACACACTTTCTGTAGTCCATACTAACTGAATGTCTTTTTCTGTCCAGGGATGGTGTAAGAAGATTAGGCGCAGCTGGCCATGAAGCCGACAATAAAATGGGTGAGTGCGTATGGATATTACATACTCTGTTTTGCTGTTTCTTATTTAAAACAATATACCTGTTGCTCTGACAACTGGTCAATCTTTTAGTATTGGTAGTATCAAATATATGTGAAATTAGACTGAATTTTCATTCTTTTCACAGAGGAGGATGACACCCTTTCGTTGGCTAAAGACAGCAGTCATAACAGTAGCTTTGAGCTGATGGGCTCAATGATCCCATCATACCAGCCAGTCAATAGAGCTGCAGGCAGAGGCCTGTCCAACCGTGCGTTCCGCTCTCCATCTCCCTGCCTCTTCAGATCCAGCTTCCTCGGCTCTGCTTCAAAGGTGAGGGTCTCTTGGAACTCCTGAAATGAAGTTTGTTTGGCCTAATTTTTTTGCAAAATGTCACATCATTTTACTGCTGTTTTGCAAAATTTTATCCAGTCATTTCAACAGCCATGCAAGGGCAAAAAAAAAGCTCCCCACACAAATTTCACTTGTGCTCAAGTTATTCTTGCAAATTTGCAGTTTTGGCCAACAAAAAGCTGCTCATTCACTGAATGTAACTGTCTTCTAAATCTTAAATACACATAATAAGGTGACAGTTGAATTTGAGTTGTAAATGACAATGATGATTTGCCATTTTAGTAAGTAAATTTAACAGACACTAAATATTTTTTCAGAGCTCCGGTAAGATGTCTGAACCCTCCCTCTCCCTCCCTGTGGAGGATTCTCAAGACCTTTATGCTCCCTCTTCCCCGAGTGAGTCTGCCCTCCCCCCGGCTGGGGACTCCCAGGGTCGCTTCTCACTGGAGGAGGACACCCACTCCCAGCTACTGGATGCCGATGGCTTCTTAAACGTCGGTCCCCGTGGTGTGCCTAGCCGTTCCCACAAACGCCAGCTTATACTAGACAGTCTGGATGAAAACGCCATGGATGCTAACATGGGTGAGCTCCTAGGGCTCTGCTCAGGGGGCTTCGGAACGGGGCAGACCCAGCCAGGGGCTTCTCAGCCTGCAGCAGAGGATGAGCTGCTGGGGTTGTGCTCTGGAGCTTTTTCTACACAGCCTGAAGAGCCAGTCGTCAAGCCCAAGGAGAAAAACAAGACCTTGCAGCCAGAAGTGCAACGAGGGGAGAGTCAAGGCAGCTCAGAGGCAGACATGGACCAGCTGCTGGCTCTCTGCTCTGGCAAGTTCACAGGAAGCCCTTGTAAGTTTTGTGTTGTTTATACTGAGGTTTAAAAGGATACTTGTTAAGTTTTGTAGTTAACAAACTCTATCTAACCTGTTTTTAGCTGCTTCGTCACTGCGATCAGTCTCAAGTCCTGCCTTTGAAAAGCCATCTGAAATGAACAGGTACTAAGCTATAATCGATGTACATGGATTCATTGCATATCCTTAAAAATTATAGTTTGTATTTTGTTGCTCCAAATACTAAATGCTTTATATCCTTATACTGTCCCCATAGGAACAAGAACACAATTGAGGAACAAGAGGAAGAGGAGGAAGGTGACTGTGAGTTCAGGCTCCTGTCAGATGTAGACAGCCTCAGTGAAAAGGTACTCAACATTTGTTACTTTGCCCAATGTGCCCACATTGGTTCATCCAGTGGTGTGAGTTTGGGGTGGGACTACCTGTTTGTCCAGAAAATGGGGGAGTGTTTTCAGGAAAAAAAAACTGGGTCTCTTTTATGCAATATTGAATGGTGGCACAGAAATGACACACTGCAGCGGTGAAAGTGAATGTTTGCCTGTATTTGTTACTACTCTTTCAGTGCTTAGTGCTGTAAATATTTGTTTTTAATTTAAGGATGAAAATGAGGATAAATCAGATGCTGAAGAAGAGGAAACTGAGAATGAAGAGGAAAGGGAAGCGGTCTTTGGACGACGCACTGGCAAAAAGAAAATGTATGTCTGTTTTTGTTTTTCAGAGATATTTATGAACAAAGTTGTTTAAAACCATTGTGGTAGAGGTTGGGAATTACTGCTTAATGAATATATTTCATCTTATGTGACGGTGATTTTATGTGTGCGTATTGATATCTATACATGTTCAGTGTTTCCCACAGGATTTTGTGAGACTGTGGTGGGTGGACCTCGGTCCCTCTATGGGGGTCCAGGGGCATGCCCCCCCCCGTAAGAAAATGTACATTTTTAAAGTTAAATTCATCTAAGTGGTGCACTTTGAGAGTTCAAAATTAAGAGCTCCATTCAGGTTCAGTGTGCAAACTTAAAGAAAAAAGCTGGTGAATTGACTTGCACTTGAGGTTTAAAGGGGGACTCAATCCTCTTTTTAGTTGACATAGAGTCTAAAGAGCAGTCAGTCTAAATTACACTTACACCGGTGAATTTGGAAGCCAAACAAATGAGAATATAATGACAATAATAATAATGTTATATTATTATTCCTATGACAGTAATAGCCATATATTGGAAAACAATTACACTGTAAAATAAATGAAAATGAATATTTCACAGGTATATTATTTACCTTATTCTACAGTAGGGAAATTACAATACTTTTGTCCTAATTTACACACGTGCAAGCAGGGCCTAAAACTAACTTTTTGCCACATCTGCCATTTTAATCACGATACAAACAACATTTTCTGGTGACTTGAGAAAATCTACCAGCCACAAATATTTTTTCCTGGCCATTAAACTGTTTTTGCAGTTGCTGCTACTACAACTACTAAACTTATTTAATAATTTAAAAAAATGCCATTTGAAATTAGAACCAACCACTGCATTTTAATCACGATACAAACAATGATGCTACATGTAGATGTAGCATGAGCAGTGTTTTTTTTTATTTAAATTTGATTGTATCATGTCAACATTTGAAGCAAAAACAGAATTGACTGACTTCAGCTTTGTGAAATTATGCTAAAACCTGCAAAAAACAAAAGCAGCACACAGGCTGAATTTCACTCTCCGACAGCAGGTGGCGCTTATGGAAGAGCAGTGATAAGAGGGGGGAAAATGCATTCGAAACTTCTCTCAAGTCAGTTCCCTTCAGAAATAGATTTATATAAACCCCCACCACAATATTTATATTTTTCATCCAATAAACAGTGAGCTTGCTCTGCCTGTAATAATATTTTCTTCGTCAAGGTCAGTTGTTAATTTTAGTCCTTGCTTGCAAGAGATAAACCTATGAACTTTTATTTTGGCGGAAAACTCCAGCTTCTGTGAAAAGAGGTTTACAAACGTGTCTCATTTCAAATCTAGCAAAATACTGTCAACATTTGCCCATTAAAATGTTGAAAATTATGCTGATGTGAAAACAAAGCGTAACTGGTGCCCGTTACGCAAAAACAGACTTCACTGTGAAAGGACCCGCTCTGAGACGCGGAAAACACCGGATCACGAGCTGATCGCGAAACACGCAGCGCAAACAGGCTTGATGGAAGACATAAAGCCATATTACGCTTAGTTCATTTGACGGACACTTTGCGAAAGCAATGACATGAAACACAACGTTAAAGACCTTTTATGTTATAATGAAGAGTATAAATATATTTTCGGTTTATTATGAAACTGGCGGGACAGATTAGACTGTGGCGAGCCGCCACAGACTAGCTAATGAATGGGAAACACTGATGTTATTTGTGTCCCAACAGACGTTTAGCAGAATTTGTGGAATCCGAGGCAGAGTTGTCTGGCAGTGATGTGGGCAGTGAGGATGAGGATGATGATGGTGGTGATGAATACGAGGAGGAGGAGATACAGGAAGATTTGCCATCAGATGAGGAACTGATGGACCAAGTTAACAAGATTCACATGTAAGAAATGTTATCTTAATCCTCCTCTGACTTGCTCTTTTAGTAGGTGGTGGAACAGGTAAGTACTTGCAAAAGCAGCTGAAATGCTTGTTTGGTAGCTTTGCATTTTACAGTTGACAGCACAAGTGGGCTTGTTTGCTGCTAGAAATTGTTGTAACATCAATGTGCCACATGGGGGAGCCAACAGATTTATCAAAGCTAAGCTGGGTACATGTGATCAGTCAACTCCATAAGTGTTATAAATGCCTTAAACCTGATTGCTTTTAGAAATAACTGCACTTCTTCTGTAGACTGTCATAGTCTTTCACTAGGAACATGAGGCTCATTATGTTCTCCTCACAGGAAGCAGGTCTTGGATGATGATAAGCGAAGACTGCGCCTGTATCAGGAACGTTACCTCGCTGATGGAGATCTGCATTCTGATGGACCTGGACGAGCTCGGCGTTTCCGCTGGAAAAACATTGGTGTGTTCAGTTTCCCACCCCTCAGTATACTAATGTTGAAGAGAGTTTGAACTTGACAGTGCTTGTAGCAGCTAACTGGAGTAGATGTGTCTGATCTGTATTCATGTACATTCTTCTTTTTTATTCTGTTCGTTTTGTCCAGATGATAACTTTGACTTTGGTGGAATGGGTCTTGATGGAGATGAGGAAGAAGAAGATGAAGAAATCGATCAACTGGAGTTGCAAAGACGTAAAGAACGGCTAGAGAGGGAACAGTGGTTGAGAGAACAGGTGTGTGTAAGAAAAAAAATGCTATGTGTTCATGCTTGTGTGCATGTGTCTGACTTGGATCCTTTTCTGTAGACTGAAGCTCTGGCCAAAAAGGGAGCGGATGCAGATGATGAGGAAAAGATTGAAGAAGAGGACAGTCAATTTATGAAGCTAGCTAAGAAGCTAACTGCTAAGACCCTTCAAAAGAAAGGTACTAAGATAGTAAAGATTAGCAAAATCACTACACTAATTAAAGTTTTCTGACAGTATTGAGGACTGTAGTGCTTGTTGACTATTTGTTTGTCCCATGATGGGCATTTTCTCCTGGATACACTTCTAAAACTCCCAGCTACAAAGATACTGAAGGGTTTTTTTTCACCCGTTTACAGACCCTTCAGCTGCTCCTTTGCAAGAGAAGGCGGCACCCAATACCAACCAGTTCCTAAAGCCATTTCAGCCCACTGTGGTCAGTATCCACAGCACACTCCCTCATGCTGTTCTCTACTTCCTGTGTAAATTTTAGTTTATTGGTGTTGTTTATTCTAGTATTTGTTATAGCAATTCCACTGTCAACTTGTTTAAATTGCTTTTAAGAGGAAATACTGTCACAGATTTTTAATCTTTTGGCTTGTATTTTATCTCCAGGTCAAGAGAGGCTCATTACTCAGTCAACCTCGAGCAATGTTGCAAAAGTTAGCCAGCATCTCTGACAGTAACCCCTTGGCCCCTCGTAACTCAAGAGGTTTCCTCTTCCAAACCCTGTCACCGGAAAAAGAGCCACCTGCATCAGAGAGACCCAGAAAACAGGTACTTTGTTTGATCATTAATTTTTTCCAAGTTATTTACATTTTTACATTTTACTTAGGAATTAGAATAAAATTTATGGAAAGGGAGTAGAACCAAAAGAATTGCTGACAGTTTTCCTTGATGCATGATTTTTGATATATTAGTTCTACCACCGGATGGAGCTGTAGTCTTAAAATGATTATTTAAGACACTACAAGTTGAGGTGTCTCATTACTTTAAAACATTTATCTTGAGTGTTGTTGTATAATGATGGCTTCTGTTTTTGTTTTTTAAATTATAATGACTATTGTTCTTAAGTATGAGTAAAAATGAGTAAATTTAACTTTCCAGATTAAGAAAAGAGGACAGATGGACTCTTTTAGCCCTGCTGCTAAGCGGCCATGTCTTGGGAACTCCCTCAAACTTACCGGACCACCACGAAGTATTTTCAGCTATCTGGAAAACTAAAGTTGCTTCCAAACTTCCCAGTGTTACTAACAATTAATACATCATTATATTTGTCCATACTAAATGCTATGATGTTGAGAGTTTGGCTTGTTTTAGACTATTTCTATCATGTAAATATTGTGTTTTCCTTTTAAGTGATGTAATTTTATTTGTTTTTATAAAATTGTGTATTAAACTGTATTTTAAATCATCACTCTATTTGCATTTTTACTGCCTAGAATTTTTCCTATTTAATCTGCACAAATGGATACCAAGACCGTTGTCTGGTTATGCTTCGGTTAACTGTGTTTTTGTAAGTGCCTCTAATCCAGCTCTTTTCTGGAGCTGGAATTTCCTTTTTTTTTTTTTTTTTTTTTTTTTTTTTTTAATAGATCAACCTTGCTCCAGGCTGGACACAACCTCTGCTTTGTGATTATATTGTCAAGAGAATACTGAGATCAGCTCTCAGAAGCCGCTGGATGATTTTGAGTTCATTTGTAACATGCGATTTTTAAGCGAGTTTGGTTCCAGCAACATGTTGAGCCTCCGCATTGCACATTTCATTTTAACCAATGATCCCAAAAAGAAATGCTCTTTTGAAGATAATTGACCTTGTCAAACTAGAAAACTAATTCCATGTTGCCTGCCAAGCCATGTAGTCTATGTGTGTGTATGTGTGTATATATGGAGAGCTTCTGGGCAACTGGTTGAATGTGCAGTAGCTGCCATACTGGATCTGAGTGGTGGCTTTTGACAGCAGTGCCAGGGGTGAGTCCCTC
>JAFVLL020021084.1:0-12178 GCA_021397915.2 Tor tambroides | reverse complement strand
TATAATGTCGCGCTCCCACAAATGTCGTTGTGAACCGACAAACCCTCCCCGTTAACTTCAAAAGCCAACGCTACCGTTGCAGCTGTTGTTATAGCAACAAAAGACGCCCTCGGCTGCTATTTGTAACCAAAACGCTGCCAGCTTTTTATTTTACTAAAAAAGCGCTCGTCAACTTTTTCTAGTCAAAAAAGACGCCAAGTGTGAACACGGCCTAAGACTTGTAATGTTTTTTTAAAGAAGTCTCTTATGCATTAAAATGATTTCTGAAGGATCATGTGACACTTTAGACTGGAGTAATGGCTGATGGAAATTCAGCGTTGCATCAGAAATAAATTTGACTTTAAAGTATATTAAAATAGAAACAATTATTTTATATTGTAATAACATTTTGCAAGATTACTGTATTTTTGATCAAATAAATGCAGCCTTGATGAGCATAAGAGACTTCTTTAAAAAACATTGCAAGTCTTACTGATCTAAAACTTTTGAACGATAGTGTACATCTACAAAATAAAATATCTACAAAATATTTTGCATATTTATATACGCAAAATCAGTATATTATAATGATTTCTGAAGCATCATGAGACACATGATATACATACATGTGTGTGTGTGTGTGTGTGTTTGTCATATCAGACACAAATATAATATATATATTTGCACTGCCCTGTAAAACACTTTGGAAAGAAAGCACATGCCAGAAACATTCACATTAAAGTAATAAAAAAAGCAAGGGATGATTTTTTAAGCAGATTACGGCAGACATCAGTGCCAGATCTTCCCTCAGCTTCTCCAGCACCCAGCAGAGATGAGTCCACAGCAGATCTATCTAATCTACATCTACAGCCCTGCGGCTTTCAGGACTGTTAGTGAGCCAAGTGCACTAATGAGGACCAGTGATCTGACGAGGGTGAAAGTGGGATCGAGAGCAGATAGAAGAAAGAAAGAAAGAGCGAGAGGAGAGATAACATGAAGGGAACGTTCACTGTCTTTAAACTCTATGATTGGTGGTGGTGGTGATCCCTATCATAACCAGAAGTGCACAGTTTAATGCAGAGCAGGACAGAGGAGCATGATCCTCATGGCCTCCAGGGTCCAGTGGAGACATATTTAGAACAAACAAACACTTAAACATGATACAATTACAGAAACCTACAGAAAGGATATCAATTTGGTGTCTTTTTATACAGAGACATAAGTGCACACCACAGGGTGTTGGGAAAATGAAGTGGAAGTGATAGCAATGAAATCTCCAGGATCTACTGGATCTTGTATTCTAGCACTTGGCAGCTGAGGAAGTGTCAATCAAAGAGATTGAGATAGCACATCTATCATCAGATAGCTTGCGCCCTTATACAGCGGGAAAAGACCTAGATCTTGCGTGTTTACTATCAACGCCACTGGCACGACAAACATATGACTTTTCACACATAGCTAAACATTTCAAAAATGAACATATGCACGCTACAAGATTTTTACAGGAAGAAAGTATAGGGATTGATAAACGGATTGATACTAATGAGGGAAAAAAAACATTTTCACAATATGGTGGATATTTAAATTTTATACTACTTTGTGCAAAAATAAAATAAAATAAAAAAATTTCAAATGTAAAATTTGAATTTAGGCATCACAACATTACGATTAAAATTATGAAATATTTTCATTTGGATATTTTTAAGATTATATTTAATAGTTATTTAATTATTATGCTTTAAAAGACATGATAGTGAACGTTAGCGGTCGACCGATTGTCGGTGCCAATATTAAGCATATTTATGGTTATCGGGTAGGGGTGTAACAATTCACTCGTTTTCCCGATGCATCGATTAAACCCTGACAATGCATGTGCATCAATCTTGAAACATGGGTTTTTGAATCGTGAATCATCGATTTCGGACAGTAATCGATTTAAAACACTAGGAATGGAATGAATTGCGATTCCTACAGCGATTCAATGCTTTCAAGATATAGACACATTAAATTACTACAAGCACAAATTAATGGAGACCTTGAACAGTGTTGTTCATACCCTCACATCTCTCCTTCACGCGCTCCACTTTACCACCTGTCACATGATTGCGCTCGCGCTCCGTTTGTCTCACTGACACATTTTTTGAGCGGCCTATGTGTGATCTCTCCTTCGTGGCCTATTCGTGGCCAGTAATGCTAAAGTAAAGTAGTTTTACTTTTCTGTAGTTTTTCAATGGCTCTCGGCCATACTGACGACATTACCTGAGCAGTCGAAGACTGCACATTTATTGCATGGACGGAGCAAAAATGTAAGTGTCTAAAGTATGTGCACAGTTCCATTGAATGATAAATTTGTTTTAACAATGTCGTTGAACCGAATGTACAAAGGAAACTGTTAAAATTACCACAGCATTAACAACAGCCTTGAAATAAGAGTGTGAGGTTTATCTGTTAATCAGATGCATGAAAGTATTTTCCTCTCCGATGGAGAGGAAAAGTTAAATACCATAGCATTTTATTTTATGAAAATGAGATAAAGAAGTTTTCGCACTGAAAGAGAAGTGATCTCGCACTCATAGAACTTAAGACGTGCCAGGAAATGCCTAATATGGACAAAGGCATCTATCACTGCAGCTAAGCTGAATAAAAAGCAGAATGAACTGATGAAACTTTAAGACAATAAACACAATAAATAAAGTTTATGAATGATGCAGTGCTAATTGACATATAATTTATTACAGTACAGAAACTATAAAGTATATTTTCTACCATATTCTGTGCAGAAAATTTAAATAATTGTTTGTAGTATATAAACCAATCAAAAAATTGCCATTAGGAAAAAATTATAGATTACAAATGATTGATTATTGTCCAGCAGTGTATTTGATTTCTTATAGCAAATTCAAAGTAAGAGATAAGAAAAGAATTCCTGGGAAAAAAAAAATTAGTGATGCACCGATCATAATTTTTCATGGCCGATTCCGATTTTTTACAAGCAAACTGGCCGATTCCGATACCGATTTCCTTTTTTTTTTTTTTTTCTTTAAGCAACTAACAAGAAAGAATGAAAGTATACATAATATGTTTATTTGGTATTTAACAGGACAAACTGGCTTTTGGCTATTGAAAACAATAACTGCAACCACCTGAAATTAACGGCAGCAACTGCACAGTAAGTACATTCAATACAAACATAGATGGTACTGACATCAGCATTTAGCTTTTGTTTTTAAACTGGGTTGAAACTACATAAAACTGGTCTTAAATGAAAACATTAACTGTAACCATGTGAAATTAAAGGCAACAACTGCATAGTTACAATCCAAACAACACAATTAACACACATTCAACAGTCCAAACAAAGATGTTACTTAAGCAGCATTCACCATTTGTTTTCATTTTTAAATTTAGTGTAAAGAAAAAAGGTCTTTACCAGTGAAACTAAATAAAACCAAAGTAGGCTATATAAATAAATTATTCCAAAATGTTTAATCAAATCATGTTTAGTTCAACAAGTAAAACAAAGATTTACAGCACGTGTTTTTTAAATTAAATTAAGTCAATGTTATTTTAAGGTAAAATAAAAATAATCATCCTGTACAGAACTGACGTTTACTGGCTTTTCAAAAGTGCATGCAAGTTCTTCTTTACAAAAAGGAGCATTTCAGCTATGTTACAAGTTCTGCTTCGATTCTCATCCAACACGTGATAAGCTGCGCTGAACAACAGTTCACTGCCTACGCTTGTGCAGGGCGCGGACAGATACTCTCGCACAGCTTCAGCGAGCGCAGGAAAGCGGCTCTTATTTGTGCACCAGTAACTTACACCAACTTTCTGTTTTTCTGTGTTTGTTATGCTTGTGCCGAATGTCTTCCACACAAATTACATGTTCGCGAATGATTACAATGTAGTGTGCACGCAGGCGCACTTCCGGAAAAATCGGCCAAAAAAAGACAAAAAACGATCACGCATTATAAGCAAAAACCGGCTGGTTCCGATTTATGGCCGGTCAACCGGTGCATCCCTAAAAAAATAATAATAATAATAATAATAATAATAATAAATATATACATACAATAATTTTATGTATGTATGTATCTGCCATTTCTGTCACTTCTGAAATGATGGCTACACCCCTGGTGTTACAAAATGTTAGCCTATACATAAGATTTTTTTTAAATCTTGGCTTACATAAATTTCTACATATGCAATGTCAAGCCATAGCATCAATAAACTAGCATCTAACAATGGACAAAAGTGTTTTTTTTCTCTAACCTATGGTTCTCTAACCATAAAGGCTGCTGTGTAATTTGCCCCCTGACTAAGCATTTAAAGAATTTAGGGGAAGCATTTAAATAATCCTGTGAATGCACTTAAAGAGTGCAGAATCGAATCGTTAATCGAATCAAATTTAATTGTGAATCTAATCAAATTGTTCTGAATTTGCAAAAATCTTTCTTGAATCAAATCAAAAACCTATGAATCATGAATCAAATCGATTCGTTGTCTACCCAAAGATTCACAGCCCTAGTTATCGGTATTGGTAATTTTCAAAACCGATTTGCCGATAAAAGTATTTAAAGAGAGGTTTTGTCAGAGCCCTTGTTATTCTTAATTTTGACATTAATTGTATTTTTTCATCAGACATATATATGAGCTAAAAATATCGGTTATCAGTCTACTTGATCTGTAATAATCGGCACTGGCCCTGAACACACATATCGGTCAACCCCTAGTAAAGGTAATCTACATGTAAAAATAGGCAGAAATGAATGTGCCCAATTAAATGTCCTGTAATGGTCAAAATATCAATATCAGCTGTTAAATTTAAAAAAAAAAAAAAAAATCATAAAAACAAAAACAAATGTCAGGTGAAAAATAAAATTAAATAAAGTTAGTAAATAAATAAATAAATACATACATACATATATACATAGCTATTCCAAAAAACATTTGGTTAAACAAAAATTTGTCCAATTAAACCCTAAAATCCAAAGATTAGGTGTACACTAGCAAATAGATTATTTTCAAAGCAAGCACACATGGACTAAAAGCCACAAACCTTTAAGGCATGTAACTCACATCCTCTCACACACTAAAATCACAGTCTGCTCTAATCGCCAGTAATGAGAAAGTACAGAATAATTCAGTTAGTGTAGCAATAACCGGTACAGTGTAGTGAGCGTGCATGGGCTGATTGATTGCCTGAAGTGCCCTAATAGGCTCAAAACTGACCTGAGGCCAGGGAGAAGTGACAACATGGCTGTTTCAGCGGTGAACGCTCTGATCTGTAATCAGCTTCACATAACCTCAAGCCTGAAGGAAAACTCAAAACAGATTTTTGCTCATTAAGTGCAGTAACTGATACACTTTGCGGGAATTTCAGACCCTCGCTGACCTTTCGTGCGGTCCAGGTAGCGCTCATGTGATTGAGGGAAAGTGTCAGCTATTAGTGTAAACGTATCCTGAAATTTGACATGCAGAGAAGTCCAGAAACTTGCCAATTCATTTTTGGAAAGGAAGAGACTTCAGAGTCATTCACAGAAACTTGACAAACCACCTAAGAAAGACGTGTGATAATATTCCCAACATATGTACACTTCAGAAGGCTTTTAGCGTCTTTGGATGGATATTGTGTGGGATATTGTAACACAAATTAACTTGGAATTATTGCATGTTGTATTGTGTTTGCTGTGCTTTTATGTGTTTGCTCATAAGATATGCTTCTTCACAACTTAATTTCACATCACTATCATTTCTGGCTCATTTGAGTTTGAGCAACAGTGACAGGAAAAAAAGTGAAGTGACTCATTCTTTGCTTTGGCCAACCAAAAAAACAAACAAACCTGGAACCAAAAAGGCTCATATGGTAAACAAAGTTTGAAAACAGAACGGCAAAACTCCAAAGAAAATGACAGACCACCAAGTTACCGGGACAGCAGAGATCAATAGAAGGTCCTATGGACATCTCACCCTCTGAGAAAACAGCATTTCAACAGGTGGAGAGGCCGCTGCCATACAAACACTAAGCACTTAAACATCAAAGCCAGATGGAGTGTGTGTGTGGTACGGGCATCTCGAAAGTACTGGCGTCTTTATGACTCACAAGTGTGTGAGAGGGCAAATCTGAGTCAAGGAGACTTTCATTCTCACTCATTCCAACAACTTCTGGTATCTTTCTGGGATGTGGTACATTTCAGCACATTTCTATCTTAAAAAACATATTTCAGGTTCATTTAAGTTGGTCTAGCTGGTCTCCTCGCTTGGACAAGATGGTGTTTAGCTTGTTGGATAGTTGGTTTCCCAGCTGAAAAGTGCCTAAGACCCAAGTAAAACCATCTAAAGAGATCAGTCTAACCAACCAGCCCACGATTAGAGACCAACTAAACACCTAAGGCTGGTTTAAGCCATTTTTAAAGAATGGATATGATTCTGTCATGACGGCTATTGTAAATAAACTACCACAACTGTTCAAATGTTTGAGGTCAGTAAGATTTTTAATGATTTTGAAAGAAGTCAGCTTCTTCAATGCTGTATTTATTTGATAATGAATACAGTTCAAAAAATAAAAAAATAAAAAAAATTAAAATATTATGAAATACTTTTTTAACATTTATAATAACTCTTACATGTTATTGTTTCTTAAAATGTAATTTATTCCCGTGATGCCAAAGCTGAATTTTCAGCAGCCACTTCTCCTGTCTTCAGTGTCACATGATCCGTCAGAAATCATTCTAATATGCTGATTTGCTGCTCAAGAAACATTTTTATATTATTATGTCAAAAAACAGTCCTGCTGCTTAATATTTTTGTAATAAGTGAAACATTTTTTCAGTATCCTTTGATTAACTGAGAAGTAAAAGAAACAGCATTTATTTGAAATAGAAATCTTCATTACATCACATTACAAAAATTACATTACATTATAAATGTCTTCACTTTCATTTTTGATCAATTTTAAGTGCTTAATTGTTAATAAAATAATAATAGGCTAACTGTTAATAAAATAATGAATTTTAAAATAATTAAAAAGAATAATTCATCTTACTGCCCCAAACATTTGAATCCAATCCCAATCCTTCCTCATCCCTTCTTTCCTGTTTGCAGTCTGATTGCCTCATAAATAAAAGGCAAACAGTTCTAAAGACAATTATTTAAAAATAGATAATATGAATGTCATTACATTATCAAAATATCAAACCAAGTGGCATCTACAAAACAAATCTTTCTAGACCACTGGTCGACGCCTAGGAAGACAGCGACGCAGCGCTCTATGCTTTGGATCAGAGTTCTGAAGAATTTGAGAGGAGAAAAATATATAATGTGTGTGTGATTATGGTTATTCTGAGTGGAAGATGTCTGAGCATTTGCAGCCTACTGGGAGAGGACAGACTTTTGAAGTGTTCATTAACTACAAACACAACTTGAATACCTCCCTCAACGGCTGCGTTTTTGCAGCTGCTGACTGCCACCTCCAAAAATCCTAAATATGTTTTCCTTTTACTTTTTCAGTCTTCTGCAGGATACAGTGAGTGTGGAAACACAAACAAAGGATTTTTTGGTGACAAGGCCACAGTGATACATAGAGAAGGCCTAATGCAGTGGGATTCGGGATCTGTAAATCCATCAAAACATGGGATACAAGAACCACCCAAGGACCTAATGACATATTTACGAGGAGCTGTGTAACACAAGATACACAACGCTAAGGCCATTTACCACACTGCTGCTGTTTGTGTTGAGTGACTGGGTGCCCTGACTTCATGTCTGAAACTGAGGGTACTTGCACCAGCATACTAAACACTCATTCTCACCTGCAAAAACAACATTGCAACAGCTCAAAATATTGTTTGCATGCTTTGCATCTGTAGAGAAATGATTTAAAGGAGACCTACCTACTATGCCCCTATTTACAATATGTAATATAAGTCTCGGGTGTCCCTAGAATGTGTCTGTGAAGTTTCAGCTCAAAATACCCCACAGATCATTTATTAAATCAGTTTTTGAGTGGAAGCAGAAACACGCTGTTTTTTCGTGCATGTCTCTTTAAATACAAATGAGCTGCTGCTCCCCACCCCCTTTTATAGAATAGCATACAGAAAAGCGGCTGTCACACGGCATGCGAGTACTAAACTCACAATCTCTTTCATGTCTTATTGCGCTTAAACTGTCAAATACACACAAGTTTAGGTTAAAAACGCATTTGAGTTACAAAAACATTCGGTTATGTCTGTGATGGTAAACAGCTGGGAAAGAAATCACATGTTTTTATTAGATCTGTGGGGCAGCAGCGTAATATACAGTAAATAAATCAATAAATGCAATTTTCTCTTGTCTCCTCTGAGGCTGGGACTCTAAATATTGCTCTGTGCTTGTCAATACAGCCAAAGACAGAAAAGCTAGCATGCTTTGCTCTAACTTTTGCCATGGCGTTAGAACTGGAACACCGTTGTCGCTTGCGAAAACACAGTGGCCGCGCCGTGGGTGGAAACGTGCAGATTAAGGGGCGGTAATATAATAAGATCCCCTTTCCACGTCACAGGGGGAGCGAAATCTGAGCGGCTCGTTTTTTCACAAGCTTGCAGAGGAAGGCTAACCAAAAAAAATTTGCTGGGTTGTTCTTTTTCATGTTTTCTGGGTTGGTAAATGCACCGATTAAAGCACTTTACCACATAAAAAGGCAGATTTCCATGATTTGTCACCTTTAAAATATTACCGGAACTTTTGATTTCAGAATGTGTTTTTTTTACCTATTCCTGTTTCTTTGCAAAGAGAATGTAAATAAATCAATAAAATACATGTTACAGCTAATAGTATGTACTTGTAAAGTTTGTAAAGTTTTCCAGTTGCGCTTTCTAGGATGTTCACTAAAGTGAATTGCTTGTGCTTATCAAAAGCTGGTTTATACCGCTATCCCTCATGAAAGAGTAATTCTGTGAGGCTGGAAAGACAATATCCCCACTACAGAGTGAAGTATTGAATTTTAAACTGAGTTTGACAATCTGCTATAAAATTCTGTCAAGCATACAGCAACTGTAAATTTAGCCTTTTATACTTGCAGAGGTGCTTTACAGAGTCTTACCATCAGTGGTATGTACCAGGTGCAAGGGAAAGAAAACCCAACAGGCCGGAGAGGATTTATGAAGTTAGAGAACATAGAAAGCATACAGAATACAAAAATAATCCTGAATGAATAAGAGCACACAAGCAGACCTAGACATGTCAAGAAATCCCACTAGTTTGATTTGTTGGGTCTCACCTTTTCTGTGCAGGATGCTGTTGTCCTCAGTTTCTCTTCAATTTCCTTCCCGATCTTCTGAACGGTCACCTGGGTCTGTTTAATGGCTCTCTGGGCCGTGTGCAGTCTGTGGAGGAAACACACACATAGGATGCGTCACTATTAGGGTTGAGAAACTGAGGAAGAACTGGTTCCAAGTACTGGACCTGTATGATTTTATAACATGAATGCAGACAGAACATTGTAATAAAATACTCAGACTGAGTCTCCCCCACCACGGAAAACAGATGACGTTTTATCAGAGCTGCGAGTCGAATAAAATACTACAAAGACAAAAAGGCACACTAAATCTTTTATTGTGTTCTTCTGACTGTTGCTCTCAACAAGCAGCATATAAAGTGATTTGTATAGTTCAAACTACAAACAAGCGACTATTATGATGAAGCAGTCAAAAAAGACTTAACTAATCACAAATTACACTGATTTTAACCTAAAACATTTAGTCTAGTTGTTAATGTGACAGTGTAGCTTCTATTATTTATACTTTATATTTAAAGGAGAATGATACACACATTAAGATATTTTGATTTTCTAGGGGAAGAATTATTTCTTTGAATCTGAAAAGTTTTGAGCGTTGTATAACAAAACCAAACTAACACACAATAGTGATTGGATCTTGACTCAAATAAATGGAATTAGGTCAACCAAATGAAGGATGACAGCGGACATACGTAAACACCCACACTCAGATGTAATGGAAACAGATCTGCCGCACGTGAAGGGGAGATGATCTCACATGGTGACCGATTTCAGATTTATATTTGCGGTAATTAGAGAACACATAAACTGAAACCTCATGACAGGACCGCTGGACCAAAGGGAGGTCAGGCGTTGTTTTGTATTGTTTGTTTATTTCCCAAAGGCAATGGGCTTGTTAAGATAAACTTTTATAAAGAACAGGATTGTTAAGAGATTAATAACGCCACAGATGGGTCGCCTCATTGTGCCTGTTTTTGTTTGCACCATGGTTCTCATTTTGTGCCTCATTTTCTGATTCATCTGGATTTACAACCACACCAAATGGTTTCAATACCCATTGTTCAATCACAGTGGTATGGTGAAATTGTGATTCACCTGAAAGGCATTACAAGACAAGAGGGTAGAAATATTCTGTCCAAGTGAATTTAGTGCTTCAAATGGATTTTAATGCAGTCCTGGAAATAAATACATAAACATTTAATTTATCTTTTTGTCCAACCAATTGCAGACAGAAGACATGTTTAGGAAACCTGTTAGAAAAGTCACCAAAAAGAACTTAATCCTGTTTTTGTGACACTAGGGCCACAACATTTTTAAGTCCACAAACAAGTGTTTTACTGTACAGGATTTTTTTTAAGCTTGTTTGCACATTCTGGTTTTCTCAGAAAAATAACAGCAGCATAAGACGACAATCTGTGAACTACAGGAGCTATCAATCAAGACTTGATTGTGCTCATATGAGCTTTCAGCACCACTAAGCCTCATGGGAAAGAGAATGAAGAAAAAATCTCCAGGCCAGTTAGAAACCAGAAGAATCTATACACGTATGATCACTGCACAGTAAAATGCACGTACATAAAAGCCTAAACTTCTTTCATTCATTTTTACAGTGCTTTTACATTAACATAGCTGCTGTTTTCTAACTGGCTAAGCGAACGGTTGTAATGTCTATATATGGAGATCAAACTGCCATTTGCTGTTCGCAAGCGTATTCCCAACTCAGGAGATTTTCATGAAGAACGGCTGGGAGCTCGACCACACAATCTTTCATCGATGGTGTACAATTTACTTTGTTTCACACTCCCCTCGCTTACTCAACCTCCATTAATAGTTCTTTCTCTGTGTTTTTTGAACAGTAGGATTAGCAGATTCTCACTCGAGTCCCTCGAGGAGAATCGTAAGTGCACATGGTTGGGTTAAAAGCAAACGAGACACAAGGCAGATGCTAATTAGCACACAAAATACAGCTGTTGTGCAGTTAAAGGCCATTCATATAGATGATTGCAGGTTTCTACAAATGAGTCAAGGCTAGCCTGTTTTGCCCCTGCTGGAAGGTGTGGTAACTACACCATTTGGGGTTTTCCATTGACAGTCACTCAAAATTAGCTTTGTATTCTGAAAAAAATATTAATACCAGTCTTAAGTCACTGGGGTATATTTGTAGCAATAGCCAAAAATACATTGTATGGGTCAAAATTATGGATTTTTCTTTTATGTCAAAAATCATTAGGATATTAAGTAAAGATCATGTTCCATGAAGATATTTTGTAAATTTCCTACTGTAAATATATAAAAACTTAATTTTTGATTAGTAATATGCATTGCTAAGTACTTCATTTGGACAACTGTAAAGGCGATTTTCTCAGTATTTAGATTTTTTTGCACCCTCAGATTCCAGATTTTCAAATAATTGTATCTCGGCCAAATATTGTCCTATCCTAACAAACCATACATCAAAGGAAAGCTTATTTATTCAGCTTTCAGTGATGTATAAATGATGTATAAACCTCAGTTTCAAAAAACTGACACTTATGACTGGTTTTGTGGTCCAGGGTCACATATTAGGGCTGCCCACAATAGTCGACTAAACATTAGTCGACCAGACGAGGCTTTCATTAATCCCTTAATCGCAGAAAAAAAGCAAAGCAAAGAGGGTGCGCTTTCTTCCATCTAGGTCTCTATGAACTTGAGCGGGTCAAACTCCATGTTTGCCTCACAGACATGAAAAATATATCTATAGAACTATTATATTATATTATATTATATTATATTATATTATACTTTTAAATGAACCAAATCAAATGGAATATAAATACTTTTAGATTATGAAATCCATATGAAACGTGCATGTCCATTATGGAGACTACGGAGAAGAATTGTTGAATAAAGTTGTTATTTTTGCTTTCTTTGCGCACAAAAAAAAAA
>JAFVLL020021083.1:0-12875 GCA_021397915.2 Tor tambroides | reverse complement strand
CCGCGCTACATGCAAATTTAACGGAGTTCACGTCAATGAAAGCAATAGATATGCGCTGCATTTTATTCATTATCAGCTAATTTCAAGATCAGAGATAGCAACAGGAGAGAGCGCGACATCAGCACTGGAAAGATGATTGTGTGTTGAGCGTCTGCGACTTACTTTCAGTTTCATTCGCGGCAGTTTGCGTGTCGGCTTGCTGAAGAGATACTCAGCTACTCATCCTTGGGGATGCTTGTCGCATTAGCGCTGTCATATCTGACTATAACATGCCATATAACGTATAAAACGCTCTCACACGTTTATTATTTTAATATTTAGGGAGGAGTAAAATTTGCATATGCGGTTTCAACAACCAGATGCGTTTACGCTTGTCCAGTTTCGTCTGGAATGCGGCCCAGACCACCTCCCGAAGTGGTTTGAGCGACCGGATTTAAATGCGTCTCGAAAGCGTTTCGGAAGGCATTTACACCTGGGGCCTATTTACACCTGGTCACTTCATGCGTTTTCTCTTATCGGATATCTATCTGATTTGTTAAAACGTTTCCATTTACACTTGGCCACATAAATGTGGTGTAAACCAGGTGTAAACAGCCCCTATGTGGCCAAGTGTAAATGGAAACGTTTTAACAGATCAGATAGATATCCGATCAGCGAAAACGCATGAAATGACCAGATGTAAACAGGCCCATTCATAATCTATGACAAAAATACTATCATAAACTAGGTTAGTGGATAATTTAACAGCAAAAGAGTGCACAATCTTATAAAATCTAATTATTTAGTGAAATAACATTATTTAGTGGGGAACAAATAAAAGTGAATATGTGAAGGACCAAATCTGGTAAAATGTTACAAATTGCTCTTTGTACTGTTGTAAAATACATTAATGAAAATGTATGTAAAGTAAAGTATAAGTAAATGTAAAGTAAATGTATATATTTATAAATATAAACTACAAAATTAAAAGACATTTCTTTTAAATAGCACAGTAATGAAGGCAGAAACATATGATAGAGGAGTCCTATCTATCATATGTTGCTGCCTCCATTACTGTGCTATACATTAGATTATTAATAGCCTTGATAAGACAGAACAAGAAACACTATAAATAATCTTTCATTGCGCAAAAGCATTATAATACGAAAAGCTCCGATAGAGAGCGGCACAAAGCACTTATGCGCTTCCCGTGCGCAGAATGATGCGCTTGAAGTTCAAAGCACAAAGGAAAGAGATAGCTTATTAAATCTGTGCGATAGTTTATTGAGCCTTTTCTCTTTTAACAGTTTTGAATTTTAGTTATTGTGCGCTCTTGGAGAGAGTTTCATCGTCTTGACTGTAGTAACCGAACGTGACACGCAGTTTGAGTGCTGAATGGAGGATGACAGACAGACGCAGCGGAGAGAAGAGTTTACGTGAACTTGAATTTAATGACTTAAATATTCCTCTGTACCTCACATTAAACTATGGAACGGCTTCAGAACACTTGGACTTTGACTTCATGGTGCTTTATAATGTTTTTGTGCTTTCTTGGGGCTTAACAATAACACAGTAGTAGACTATACGCACAATACCCGATCCGCAGAAAATGCCAGTATCGGAGCCGATACGGATATTGAGTATCGGAGCGATGCATCCCTAGTTAAGACTGTGCCTTAAGAAATAATTTGATCAACTAACAGTTAGCCAAGGGGTAATCAGTCTCACCTTTCTGATTAAAATTGGAACAATCTACATTTTTGTAAACCGTTATGACCAATTTAGATGAAAACAAATCAGATGGCTGACTTTTTAAGACTAGTCTAAGCAGTTTATGCAACCGGCCCAAGGGGTGTTGAACTCTGGTTTTGGAGAGCCACACTCCTGCAGACTTCAACTCTGATAAAACCTTACTAGCTTTCTGGTAACCTATCAGACCTTGATTAGCCTGTTAAGGTGTGTTTTATTAGGGCTGGAGCAAAACTCTGCTGGACTGCGGCTCTCTAGGACCGATATTTGCAACCCCTGATCTAGTCCTTAAATATAAAAACTTAAAATGGCCCAGTCATCTAAATGTTTTTGCTGACACTATAGATCTAATAAAATAATACCCTGCTAGAAAATTGCTAATAAAAATGCTTGTTTTTTCCCACATGCTTCATTCATCTCCTATATGAATCCCCTCAATAAACAGGACAAACTCTGTACCAGGATTTGTACAATACCTAAAGTATCAAAGTTCAGACACTTCACAATTGGATTTGATTCAGCAAGTCACAGAGAGATCATTTGAAAGCATCAAAACTTTGTTCAACAATGAATGTGAGACTATTTAAGATGCTGCACAAACAGGAGGGTATAATGACCTGGCACCAGTAGCACCACTTGTTTCATTCTGGGGAAATTTAAACACCAGAGCCACCTTAAACTTTGCTGTTGTCAGCTAGCACATGTTTTCTATTTCTAATTAATCAACTTTTCAAATAACTAAAAATTATCTACACAATTTCATTTTATAAATAATATATACATTTACAAATGTATTTATATATTGTGACGAGTCGGCTGCCTCCCCCCTTCATATCATCACCACCCCGTCCCTTATTCACCGCCCTTCACCAGGCTCCCGACGGGAGTGGGCGTGTGAGAGGAGAGGCGCGGAAACTAGCCCGCAGAGCGCCTCTCCTCGAGAGACCGGTCTCTTCCCCGTGCACGCACGCTGGTGTCCTCGTGGGTCCAGGAAGGGTGCGTAGAGGGAATCCCGCACAGCCGACGTCGCGAGCTGCCGGACCCGCGAGACGGTTGACGGGCCAGGATGCCGGGCCGTTTAACCCCTGGAAGCGCCGCGGCCAGAGGAGGATGAAGCCGCTGAACGAAGCCGCCGCCCCCGCCCCCGCCCCCGCCCCGGACACGCAAGAGGGGAGCGCGTGCAGCCGCCGGACTCCGCCCCTTCCCTGGACCCTTCCTTCCTGAACACTGCCCTTCCTTCACTAGCCCCGCACACGACGAGGACACCAGGATTCCCTGCTCTATTTTGACACTTTTTCCCCCGTTGGACACTATTTTTGATATTTTTGTTGAATAAAAGCCTCCCCGAGGCCTGACGCCACACCCACTGTGTCTGTCGTTTGCTCCTCCCGCCACTATATATATATATATATATATATATATATATATATATATATTCTCAAAATATGGTAAAAAAAAAGTGTTACAAAAAACTCCAAAGATACCTTATTTCAAAACAAAACGTGTTTAGTAAATTTAATAACCTAACATCATATGAAATAGTTTGACTTTATACAATTTTAAGCACATTTGTTTTTAAATGGTCCCTTGACTTCATCTAGTATACAACATCTACAACATTTTACTTATTTATTGTTTTTTCAGGTTGAACCTTAGTGTAAAGTCTAAAACATGCAAAAAGCAAAACAAGTATTTAATAATATAAATAATTTTAAAATATTTAATAATATAATTAATTTTACATTTTAAGAGCATTTGCCCTATGTCATGTATTAGTGTTGTGTTTAAATACACACATATTATTTATACAAAAAGTACTTCTGAGATCAGAATTCATGAGGAGGCTGTATTGGTTTTGATTTACCCAGTTATTAACTTACTTTTAAATGTACTTTGCTCATTCTAATTCACAGTGATATTATACTGTTTAATGTTAGTGTAAAAGATTTAAATCTTTAAAAAATATTTAATGGTAATGTATGATTGATTCAGCCAAATCAGTAGGGGTGGGACAATATGGCCCTCTCATGATTTGTTTTTCGATATATGAGGTTCACAATTCGAAATTTCTTGATTTGATATAACACTTAAATGACACAGTATGCCAGAAAATTGTGTTTCTTTTTAGAAAATATCAGAGTGAGTCTGATACCACTGGCTGTGAATCTTTTTGACTGACTCACTAAAAAAGAACTGGTACATAAAAGCAATTTTTCCACATAATCACAGTTTATGCTGTGTTGTTTGTTGGTGCAGGAAACACTGGCATGCCATCTGATATCAGATAAATATCTTTAAGAATGGTTTAACAATTTGAGAATATATCCTGTATGCAAAGACGACATTGCCGAGACAGTTTTATGGTTTTTTCATAACTTAAATATTGTCTGTGTCTTGTCAGAAACCCATCTGTTGCTTTCATACTTCACATGTAAGGCTGGTGATATCAGCGTAGACGCAGCGTTCTCAATGACTGTGTCTGCAGCCATTTCCAAACAATGGAAATGTGTTTAGTAAAGTAGAGCTTCTGTTGTACACAAGTCAACCCTCTGTTGTGTGGCTGAAGTAGTGTGGAATAAAGCGACTCTACTGAAGGACACTCTAAACTGACATCCAAATGCAAATACACATCTGTTCACCTGCCAGTAAATAAGTCAACCATTATATCATCTCTCACCTAAACAATCTCAAAGAGAAGCACAGTGAGCTGAAGCCAGAATAAACTTCAGTCAATTATCCCTCAATAAAACCTGTTCGGTTCCACACTGAGAGTAATAATCTCTCAGACCAGCAAGTGAAGTCCACAAACATTTGAACAACAAATATTTAGCCAGGCAAATCCCTACCACGCCTCCAAACCGTTTACACGGACTTGAAAAGGAGGACATTTGACAATCTTGCCATTAGCAGTTTTCTAAATTCTTGCTCTACAGTCAAAGAAAAGCTGAATTATCCTCTATAAGCAAAATACAAATTGTGAACTCTTTGAAAACAGTAATGCAAAACCTGCGAACCCACACAAGACTAATCTGACCAAAACAACCAGTTGTAAGAAAAGCACGCAAGCAGACTGTTAAGATTAATAATTTAACTGACAGAGGGTCTAACAAACAAACATATTGACAGAGCAAAAGGCACCCACGTATGGAGAGGTCACAACCTAACGCACATTAACAGTTAGATGGCAATGGGAGGCAATACTCACGTGGCTTCTGGCCCCATACGTTCAAATGGAGCTTCCCAGAAGAGTAGTAGATGAACCCCAAGACCAGCATGGGACACAGGACGAACAGTAGTTTGTGTGCAGGCTTCATGTTCCTCAACCATTCACATGGTACCGTGTTTTTATATCACCTAGGAACAGGACAGAAAAATCCAGGGAAGCTGAATCATATGTTCACAGCATTCAAGGAAGCAGACAGACTCATTATTAAATGGGTCCTATTAAGCTTTTTACATTATCAACTTCCTTTAGTGAGTAATGCTGCTGTTTGAGCATGAGGAGCACCTGCAAAGTTACAAAGTTCAGAGTACAACCCAAAGGGTGACGAGTGATGAGCCACCTGACACCTGACCCGGCTTTCCGTTACTCAGAGATGTGAAACGCGTCTGCTGTGGATTTATTTAGATCTATTTTAATTTTTTGATATAGAGCAAAATCAGACAATACTGTGTCTGAAATGTAAGTCACTTAATATTAACTTCTTGTTTCTGAACTGTATAAAATCAATATCACATTTTCAATCTGATATTTGGGAAAACAACTCTTTCTCTGATGTTACTTAACTAAATGTAAAAAACAACTCATGCAAAAGTCACTGGTCACCATCAATGCGTGAGAAAACGGACGTGTGGAGTGAGCATGAGAACAGTGTCAATTGAGTGAGTCTCATGCTCAGTGTTGGCGGCCCTGGGCGGCCCATGCATGCATGTTCGTGCAGTGTTGTGTTGCTGCTGTGCCTATCGCATTTTGTTAAGGGTGAGCAAGCATGGCCGCAATAAGTGTTTGAAAATTATGTTATGATAACACCTTCAAATGCAACTCATTATATACATTACATATAAACTTGCAGATGTAGATGTTTGTGAAAGATGTTTATTAGACCTTATTTATTACTTCTAAATTTGTTAATACTTTACTATAGGTTAGGAGTGGATAATTTTATTATTCATGCAACAATACTTGTTACTTTAATAGTTTTCATTAGTAAGCATTGCTGTATGATTTTTGTCTAGTGCTCTTATAAATGTTTTAGTATGACTTTGTGAAAGGTTAACTTCTACTTGTCTTATAGATCAGTGTACTAGTGTTATTATGCTACTGTGTTTGTATATTTTTCTTACAGATAATGTAATGATAATCATTGTGTTTGTTTTACCAAATATACTGAAATTGGTACTTTTATTCAGCAAAAATGCATTAAATTAATTTTAAAAAGACAGTAAAGACCTTTATATTTAGGGATGCATCGATCCGATACTCAGTATCAGTATCGGCGCCGATACTGGCATTCTCTGCCGGATCGGGTATCGGTCAGACGAGACCAATCCAAATCCGATATTGTGCATATACTATTCTGTGTTATTGTTAAGCCCACAAAAGCACAAAAACATTATAAAGCACCATAAAGTCAAAGTCCAAGTGTTCTGAAGCCATTCCATAGTTTAATGTGAGGTACAGATGAATATATAAGTTGTTAAATTCAAGTTCACATAAACTCTGTGTTGCTTCAAGCACATCATTCTGCGCACAGGATGCGCATAAGGGCTTTGTGCCGCTCCGTGTTGGAGCCTTTCGTATTATAATACTTTTGCACAATGAAAGATTATTTATAGCGTTTCTTGTTCTGTCCTGTGGTAGATTTTATAAAATTGTGCACTCATAATTTTTCTAGAATAACTTTTGCTGCTAAATTATCTGCTAACCTAGTTTATAATAGTATTTTTGTTATGATATATATTTTTTTCATTAGTTATTTTTCATTAAAATGAAGTTGTCTATCTTTAGTAGATTAACACACAAAAGTTTAACACACAAAAGAGTGATCAGGTCAACACACAGAAATACAGAAATCCTACACTGATTAAAAAAAAAACTGCGCTGGTATCGGATTGGATCGGAATCGGACGAATTTTCTGAATCAGGTCGGAAAAATGCTATTGTTGCATCCCTATTTATATTGTTACAAAAAAATTCTATTTTGAAAATTACATTTAGAAGCAGTACAGATAGCTATTTTAAACCTTAATAATATTTCACAATATTATTCTTTTATTGCATTTCCTAACAAAAAAATGCAGCCTTAGTGACCATAAGAGGCTTCTTTCAAAATCAAAAATTTACTGACTTTTGATCGCAGTGATCGTAGCATAATGCTAGTTACTAACAATAAAACTGAATTTTTTTTTAAAAAATCATATGCTGACATGGAAAGTATGACACACAAGTCTAAAAGAACATTTATTACTTTATGTTAAAAGGAAAAGGCTTGTAATATTTAGAAACAGAGATGTACAAAGAAAACAGAGCAAATAAGTGATAACGTAAACTGTCCACAAAACAACCACATTCAAGAATCTTATATAGCAGCAATAGGCGTAAAAGGATAAATAATGATCAATTAAATGTGTTCTTCCTGCAAACTGTATCACAAAACCAACAACAACATAGGAAAACACCCTAAAGGCAACAATCTCACTTCGGGTAAACTAACTGATTTTTAATATACGAAGTCAGTTCCCCTCTAGTTTACACAGGCATCTCAGTACATTAACAACAGGCGTAGTTCATCACATGAAGTCAATAGGGTCCTATGAAAAAAAAAAACTATTTAATTTATTAAAATTTTAACAATAATAGTGGCCTATGAAGTGCATTATTTCTTTCAGAACTGTAATGCACTGTATATCATTACTGTTATTATTACTTTTATTTTGGCAGGTTATAGTGAAGATCTTAGAGTTTCTGTGTGTATTTTACGACAGTTTGACCATAGAACTCTGAGTGAACTCTCTGAGCAACTCTGGAGATGAAGTTCATGTGTTCATGTCCTCATATTGAGACGGCAGACACTGAAAACACCACAAGACACACAGACACACAGAACATGCAGACTTCATATTTCAATTGCAGTCTTTATAGAGTTCAATATTCACAGACATTCTATTCTACACTCAAAAAAATTATAATTTCCATCCAATAAATATCTGTAGCCCCAACTCATAAAAAACAAATTCATGCAATGAAATGTAATGGAGTTGGGCCAACTCAATTTGATCAAATATAGTTTAAAATAAATTGATACACTGATGAAGAGATTTTTATGCTTGTTGAACAAACTATAACATTTAACTGGAAAATAAATTATGAGGCAGACATCCTTCACTCAAAAAAAAACAAAAAAAAAACATTGGATTTACTTAACTTCAGGCATGCCAACTTGGCCAAAGTACAACTTTGATTCATGTTAGCAGGTCCTCAACCCAAGCACATGCTCTACACTTTTCCATAATGGTAACCCCCCAAAACACTAACATACCAGAAACGGTTTTAAATACAAACATAAAAGAGCATTAAACATTAACAAGTCTCACAATTTTATCATCTTAATAAAAATTCCTAAAATAACATTTTATTTCAACATTTACTCTCCTTATCCAGCCCTGTGCAAAGCATGATGGGGAGTGGAAATCCACTTCCTAGTTACACAAGTAAAATCATTTATGTACTTTCAACATAAATGAATTAAGTGGTTGTAATGAATTGTGCTGGATTTTCATTTACTTAAGTAAATTGAACAAGCACCAAATGTTATTTTTAGCCTACTTAATTAAAACGTTCTTTCAAAATGAAAACATTGAATTGAACCAAAACGCACCTGTTTCAAGTCAGTTTAACACAATGTAATTGTTTAAATGGGAACCCTAACATAATGGTGTTAAATGAAAATTATTTTTCTTAAATAAACTGAACAGTGTTGGAGTATCTTTTTTTTTTTTTTTTTTTTTTTTGGAGTGTATCCATATTGGGATTAAATTCATTGTAATATTTGTGTCTATTTTTAAATTATTCATCCAAATTTTGACACATTCTGTGATGTTCACAAATTCCATTTTTATGACTGGATTCAGCGGTTCTGTGTTTTCATTGCATTGTGGAACTCATAGGATCCTAAAGAACGTGTTCCACGAACATTTGAGAACTCTCCCTTTTACATCATACACGAACCAGCTCTCAAGACAAACACAACAAAACAATACATTAGTCGCGAAGGAGAATGGGGTTAGAATTTTTTTTTTTACAAGATGGCTTTTCGTATGAATTCATACAATGTGATTTGTACAGAATTGTACAATTTTAGGAAAAATGTAAGCATGAAGGTTCGCCTTCTGCTTCTTCTAACCAGATCATACAAATTCATATGAATTGCCACAATTTGCCAAAATGTAAAATAGTTTTACAACTCAGCCACTAATACACGTTGTGATAACTAACAACTCCATTCATCATCACAATTGTTCATTTAATTGTTTTTGCCTCTTCCTGAAGAATTGGGTCAGAAATCTGCAGTCAACCAAATTTTAGAAACTTCCCTGGCTCTTTTTTTTTTTTTGCTTATGTTAATATTAAAGATAGACAAACATAAATAGTGATGAAATCTAAAAAAAAAAAGTAAAAAAAATCAAAAAAAAAAAAAAAATACAAATAAAAAATAAATTTAAAAAAAGTTGTTGTTTTTTAAACAAAACAAGTAGACAGAAAAAAAATTTCCCCCAAGGTTTGCATGCCTCTAACTCAAGAAGTATTAACAATATCTTAATGTCCTTTTATATTGTCTTCAAGGTGGATCAAAGTGTGTTATGATAAACCGATCAAATCCTAGAAATTTTATTTTAAGAGTATAATGATCATTTAAAACAACGTTAAGTGCTACAGAGATTGTGTTCTCCTGCATGAAACCTAAAAGCAAGTCAACAAAGAAAGCATGATGCAACTAAATAAGTCTTTTTTCCTGAAGTTCACACAGGTGTCCTAGCAGAGTAACCACAGATGAAGTTCATCACATTAACTATGAACATGTTCCACTAATATCTGACAACCAAAAAGTGTGACAATACATTTCACCTTCATTATGTTGAGTATATCTATTGTTAATCATTTAAAACCTAAACACTTCTGTGACATGCTCTGCATTAAAAGTATAAATACCACTTGGTTAGATACTTTGCCAAAACAGTGACATCAAAACATTTCGACTTAACTGTCTAAATACTTTGTGTGTGGACAGTGTATCTCAAAAATCACTCCATTCGTCTGTTGTAACGTGGCGTTTTAAAAGCTGCGAGACGCGAAAGTCCAGATCCATATGGTGGACACTCATCTGTTTTATCTGACTATTCTGTTCTTCAAAGCACAAGTGAATTGCAGCAGCAGCAAAAACGACACAAAGCAGACTTTGATAATGTTTTATCAGTCTACAAGTATGCAGACTGCTGTGTGATAATGGCAGTGATGTCCCGATACTGTATGTTTGCTTTTCTCAGACTGAGAGCACAGGCAGGCTAACGGTTTACCCTCCCCTTTACTTCACACACGGTCAGCTCTCAAGATAAACACAACATTATCGATACAATTAGACACGTCAGACCACATAAACCCGAGAGTTTAACGAGAAGAGAGTTCGGCAATCTGACTAAAATACATAAAATGGAAAATATGAAGGAAGCGCGATGCGCTTAGGGGCCTAAAGCAAAGCAGCCTATTTGCGCTCATTCAGCTAGCCAGCCACACACAAATACAGTCCAGACGGGCTAAAACTCATTCATAACAAAACAACATACGATACTCTTTTAAAAGCTTTCATAAATTCATACATTCAACGTTTAGCACAGCGCCGAGTTAGTCTGTTGCGCGCATATTGAACAGCAGCTCTGCTGTAAAAGAAACGTCCGGTATAACGCATATAATGTTCATATAATTCCCCCCTTCTATCGGTTTACTTTCACATTACCTGTCCCCACCAGTCGTCAAAACCCCTCAGGTTAAAAGGTTATCGACCACATTTTTCTTCTCCTCCGCTGGTCCATCCTTTTTCGGTAACAAGAAATGCGAGGATACTTTATTACCTCCTCAAAGCAACGAAACTGAAGCTGCGTGTTGGTTTATTTGGGACTGGGAATCACCCTCTCTCTCTCCCCACCGTTTTAAGTGGGAGGTCTACAGACACAGTCCTCAGTACGGTCGTGTCTCAAATTCTAGCTAGTCGACTACCTAGACGGGGATTTTGGGACATCACCTACTATGTGAAATTCGAATGTTTGACTGTAAATTAAACTGTAATATTTCAGACTAGACCATGTAATAGTCGTCTCGCCGGCTTGTCGGTAATGTAGGCTATAGAAGTCAGCTAATAATCGAAATGATGAAATCCGAAATGAAATGATACTTTGAAACGTATTGTTCAAAAGAACCGATTCGCAGAAACGAATCGAACTTCTCACCAACTAGTTGTTGGTGAGACACGCACCAACTGAAATACCTCTTTTTAGTGCCTCCAGCAAATATCACATGTTGAGTACTTTGAATATATGTAGTGTTATCTGGCAGTTTCATGACAATGAATGCATCTTTTCACAGGCGTTTTGTCTTTCTCACGTGACAGTCTCTCGTCGTCAGCTACTGCATTATATTTTTACAATTGTGAGCATATGATAGGTCCGGTTGGGCTTTTAGGCTGTGAAGCTGAGCAACATTTTAGTTTCATCATTGTTTGGAGCAGCTCTACAGATGTTTTTTTTTAGGTCTTTTTTGTTGGAAATACAGTGCCTACAGAAAGATATCTATTTACATTTAAATGTATTTCACATTGATTTTTTTTTTTTTTTTTTTTTTGGATTATGGATAAAAAGCATGAATAGAAGACAATTAGTGATAAACTATTTTCAGGTGTGTAAATAATTTAGAATTATTATTATAGGGCCCTGGTCATCTAAGTAAATGTTAAGAAGGTAAAACATTCTTAACCCCTATAAATGACATATTTAAAATGGGTGTTTTGGTAGCACTTTATTTTACACTACTGTTCCTCATGTACATACTATGTACTTATAATAGTAATTACAATAATTAGGTAATAACTAAGTACTAACCCTGAACCTACCCCTAAACCTAAATATATAAGTACAGGTACTGTAAAATAAAGTGCAACCTGTTTTCTTCTCAAGACATTGCTCTGCTTAATAGTATGGTAAGAGGATGAGGTTGAAAAGTTTAACATTAATGATTTTAATACTGTATTTGACAGAAAGATAGAGACAACATGACTCACCAGCTCACCAGACAGATAACCAACAACTACCACAAAACAGTTATTAATCCAAACATCCATTGATCATCAGGGAAAAGAGAGTAATAACTCTGGATTATGAGTTTATGAAAAGTGGGGGCCTGGGATCTGCAAGTATTTTACAGGGTTTGATTGTAAACTTCTATTACGTTAAACAGGCAGCTCACCCAAATATGTCAATTCTGCCATCATTTATGTCATTCCAAACCTGAATGACTTTATTCTTCTATGAAGAAGTTTAGCAGAATGTTCATGGGTCTTTCTTCCATACAATGAAAGTGAATGGTGACCAGGTGCTTTCAAGTGCACCATAAAAGTAGTCCATACGACTCAAGTTACATTTGTCTTCTAAATCCACAGAATAGCTTTGTGTGAGGAACAGCTCTCAAATGTCATTTACATTTGTGTACACATTCAAATATGACAGCAGGTTCAGGGGTAATATGCACTAATGATTTTATTTATTGTTCATTAGGCAGTCGTGGCCTAATGGATAGAGAGTTGGACTTGTAACCTGAAGGTTGTGGGTTTGAGTCTCAGGTCTGGCAGGGATTGTAAGTGGGGGGAGTGAATGTCCAGTGCTCTCTCCACCCTCAATACCATGACTGAGGTGAGACCCTTGAGCAAGGCACCGAACCCCCAACTGCTCCCCGGGCGCCACAGCATTGGCTGCCCACTGCTCCAGGTGTATGTTCACTAGTGTGTGTGTGTGTGCACTTGGATGGGTTAAATGCAGAGCACAAATTCCAAGTATGGGTCACCATACTTTGCCACACATCACTTCCCTTCCCCCTTCCCTTT